>JACBWW010000778.1:0-22121 GCA_020086605.1 Lanius collurio | reverse complement strand
CATCAATGTGATGGATGATCTAATGGCGTTTATTATCTTGTCTCGTGGGGTTAAATAGGTAAGGGGGTTTCACTACGTCAGAAGGGGGGCGGTAGGACTAGCCAGAGTTAGTAGGACAGTGGAAAACTACTGGAATTTTAAGGAGTGGTGGGTCACATACCTTGGGTGATAGCTTATCTCAGGGGATGAGGGAGAGAAGGGGCCCCTACTGCTTTCCGTCACATCACGAGATCTTCCGACCGCCTGTCCCTACCACTACAGCTCCCCCTCCAGCCCCCCGAGCTGTGCGGCCCAGCGGGGCCCGGCCCCAGGCCGAGGGGCTGCTCAGCACGCCCTGCTCACCACGGGGACAGTCGCAGCAGTTTATTTGGGGGGATTCTCTCCCAGCCCTGCCCCTCTGGGGGGTCTCCCCAAGATCCAGCAGACACTGGAGTCTCCCTCCCGCCTGCCCGGGGTGATTTGGGGGTGCTGGGGGTGCCAGCACTGGGCACAGGGCACGTTTTATCAAGGCTCTGGGTGACCCCGAGCTTGGCCCGGGCCTCTCAAGCCCTGTCCATGCCACAGCCGGGAGATTGTTCCCCCTCACGAGTCCCCCGACAGCTGTCGGGGCTGTCCCCGTGTCCCCAGGGCCGCACTCACAGGTGCAGCCCAGCGCCACCACGGCCTCTCCGAGCAGGAGATTCCCGGTCCGGCCGGCCCCGAGTGCCACGCGGTGCCACCGAGGACAGCCCAGAGCTGCAGGGGACACAGGTGACAGGAGATCACCCAGCCCTGCACCCAGCGAGCCGGAACTCTGCCCATTTGGGCTGTTTTGTCCCCAAAAGCAGTTCCGAGCCCGGCAGCCCCCAGGGTTCAAACGTTGGTGGATTTTCCCAGCCGCAGGAATCCAATATTTTAATCCGTGGTTGGACTTTGTGATCTTCGAGGTCTTTCCCAACCTGAACAGTTCTGATTCTTCTGCTGGATTTTCTCCATAAGGAAGCCAAAACTGGAGTCAGCAGGAGAAAGCACGAGGCACAAGGAGCAGTGGAGGAAAACAAAGCAGGAACCTCCACAAGCACAGGGGAGATGGACCAGGAGCATCAAGGCTCAGCTCAGGGTATCCAAAGGCACCGACAGCCCTTCAGCATCCCAGCTCTCCTTCGAGCAGTGGAACTGGGGCAGATTTGGGGCTTTTGCTCCGAGTACGGACCCTTTGGGATAAGCAGCCCCTGGAAATCACGTTTGGTGTGGAGCCCAGTTTTCCCAGTTCAGCCTCTCCACGCAGGGACGAGGCTCAAACGGCCACGCTGGGCGAGGTCAGGGCTCAAAATCTTCCTGCAAAGCCGAGCTTTGATCCCGGCAGGGCCGAGCTGAAGCGGCCACACGGGGAGGAGGAGGAGGGAGGTGGAAGAGCAGCCGGTGTTTAACCCCGTGGCAGCGAGTGTGAATGTGAACCCTCCTGGTTCCCAGCGCGGGGAATCCCAGGGGAAGAACTCCCGAGGGAGGAATCCCGTGGGGAGGAACCGCAGGGGAGGATCCTCAGAGACAAATGCCGGGGAGGGAATCCCGTGGGGAAGCTCCCCGGGGGAGGAATCCCGAGGGAAGTGTCCCACGGGGAGGAATCCCATGCAGGGGAATGCTGGGGGGGATTAATTGAGGAATTAATCCCGTTAAATTGAGCAGCAGTGAAGCGGTGCCCGGCACACGAAGAAATTCAAACACAAAAGCCCCGCCGGGATCCAGCCCCGCACCCACCCCCGCCAGCTCCTGTCCCCCAGCAGTCGGGGGGGCCCAGCGGACACGACCCCCAGTACCTGCACCCTGCAGGGGTGGGGGGCTCCCCGCAGCCCCCGCTCGCCCCGTCGGGCTCAGACCATGCAGCCCTCCTCGTCCTCCAGGGCACGGCGGAGCCGGGGGGCACAGGCTGGGGACGCGGGGGTGGGGACACAGGAGGGGACACGAAGCCAAAGCTCCTCTGACCGCTGGTGCTGGCCCGGTGAGGGGGGGGAGTGGGAGCGGGACCGGAGCTTCCTTTCCCCACCGCAGCCCTGACACCCCGGGAGGGGCACCGAGGGGCTGGGGGGTGTAGGATTTGGTCTGCACAGGAAGGAAAATCGGGATACGGGGCTGGTCCCCACGGGGAAAAGGACAAGGAGCTGTGGCAGGAGCTACTGCAAGAGAAAAACCCCTCCTCACCCCATAAAATGGTGAAAATAAAAGATGAAGAGGTTGGTGCTGATCTCTGAGAGGTGAGAATCAATAAAGTCTCATTGAAAGCAGCATAAACCATCGAGAATTGATCAATGGAATGGCAGCTGTATCTGAAAATAGACACAAATTGTTCTGTGGAGCTCCTGGCCCGGCTTTCCCAGCCCTGGGTGTGGAGTGGCAGCGGCTCCCCTGGGACCTCAGTTCTCCTGTGCCCCTTAGCAGGCATTTATTTGGCTAATTAATCACTGTTTCATTATCCCTGAGCCGCTTTGCTCCTCTGCCGGGCACAGCCCAGGCACGGGCTCAGGGGCTGCAGGGCTGCCCTGTCCTACCGGGCATCAGCTCCATGTGGTTTTGATTTCCCCCAAAGAGGGAAAATTGCCCCAAAATCCCTTGCGAAAAATGTTGTCCTCTCCTCCACTCAGCCCAAAACCTCCTAAAATACCTTTTCCCCTATGTCGGGAAGAACATCCCAAGCCAAAGGGAGGTGGGACCCCCCAGCAGCGCCTCTCTGCCGCCCCGGCTGAAGCCCTCGCTGACTGCTCGAGGCTGGATGGGCAGACTGGGAGCACTGGGAAGGGGCCCCGGCTCGGGACGCAGCCCCCGGGGCAGCCCCACGGCAGCTCCAAGGCTCTGCCAGCCGGGATGGAACGTGGGAGGGGGAGCAGGGCAAGGGACGGGGCTGTCGGTGCCCAGGGGACACAAGGGACAGCGGGGGCACTTCACAAGCATTTAATGCAAAAGATAAAATCAGAAGGAAGACAAAAGCAACAGCAGCAGTGGCACCACAGCACAGGGCCACACGAGGACATGTCCCCTCGGAGTGGGGTGACGCTGGCCCGATGTCAGGCACCCACCAAAGCCGCTCTCTCACTGCCCTCCACAGCCGGACAGGGGACAGAAAATTTAACCAAGGGTTCCTGAGGTGAGATGAGGACCAGGAGAGATCCCTCATCAAACACCGTCACGGGCAAAACAGGCTCGAAATCTGAGATAGGGATTGAATTTATTGCTAACACACGCAGAGCAGGAAAATGTGAAGTAAAAGAAGACCCTTAAAAACACCTTCCCCCCACGCCTCTCTCCTTCCAGTTCTACCTCCCCCAGTGGGGATGTGCCAAAAACGGGGGACCCCCACAAGCCCCTCAGAACCCCCAGGGGTGGGCTGGCCCTGCCTGGATGCCGGGAGAAACCAAACCCGCTCTGTCAATGCCCTCTGCTACTGCACAGGGACAGGAAATACAAGGAAAGGCCCAGGAGCTGAGAGAAGGAGCAGGAGAGATCCCGCCCCGAGCACCGGCATGGGCACAACAGACCCAGCCTGGGCACAGGGAGGGAATTTATTACCAACCAAATCCCAGCAGCACAAGGAGAAGGCAAAGAAATCTCTCCAACACCTTCCCCCCACCCAGCAGGGATCACCCGGAACGAGGGTCACCCGGGCTCTGCCCAGCGGGGGTCACTGGGGATCATCCAACGCCGATCCTCCCACGGGGGATGGAGCTGGAGCAGCGCACGAAGCTCTTCCCGCACTCGGGGCACTCCCAGGGCTTCCCTTAGCGGTGCCTCTGTTGGTGTCGGGTCAAGTGAGAGCTCTGTGAGAAGCTCTTCCCACACTGGGGACACTCATAGGGCCTCTCCCCGGTGTGGATGCGCCGGTGCCTGATGAGGTGGGAGTTGTGCTTGAAGCCCTTCCTGCAGTCGGGGCAGCGGAAGGGCCTCTCATCCGTGTGAATGCGCTGGTGCACGAGGACATGGGAGCTGGTCTGAAACCTCTTCCCACACTCAGAACACTCGTAGGGCCTCTCCCCAGTGTGGGTGTGCTGGTGTTTCCATAGGATGGAGCTCTGGTTGAAGCTCTTTCCACATTCCCTACAAACATAGGGCCTCTCCCCAGTGTGGACCAGCTGGTGCTGGATCAGGTTGGAGCTGTTGGTGAAGCCCTTCCCACACTCCCCACACTCGTAGGGCCTCTCCCCAGTGTGGATCATCTGGTGTGCCCACAGATGGGATTTCCTCCTGAAGCCCTTCCCACATTCCAAGCACTTGTGGGGCTTCTCCCCACCCTGAGGCTTCTCCCCCAGCTCCGAGCTCTGCCTGGATCTCCGGCCGCCTTCCCGGCACAGGGGGGCTCTTTCCTCCTTGGATCTCTGTGGGCTGCGTTTGCAGCCCCTCCTCGGGCGGCATCTCCGGGGCTTTTCCTCCTCCTCCATCCAGTCTTGGGACTGACAAATCCTGGTTTGGGGAGAAAAATGAAGGGGGGGGGCTCTTTGGACAGGGGGTTCCTCCTGCCCAAATCCATCTCTAGAACTCAGCAGGTGTCTTGTGTCCATGAAAATCTCCAAAATATCAACATTCAGCCTAAAAAAACCCTCCCAGGATTTCCCCCTCTCTGATCTCTCCACTTTAGGTTCTGGGGCTCTCCTTTCCCTGGGCTGTTCACGGTCACGGCGCTCCTGGGGTTCCTCCCTCTCCAGGATCCTGCTAAGGTATGATCCAGGTGCTTTTGGGGGTCACAGGGGTCCCTTCTCCCCTGATTCTCTGCTTTGGGATACCAGGCATGCCAAGGGTCCCTCCTCTCCAGGCTCCCCCCCTCTCCAGGCTGCTGGGGGTCCCCCTGCTCTGGGATCGCCCCTCTCTCCTCACCTCACTCCAGGGGTCTCAGGGTTTCCCCTCCACCACTCTCCCAGGAGGTCCTGAAGACCGATGTCCTCACCCCACTGATACTGGGCAGGGGCCACCTGGACCCCTGATGATCCCCCCAAGGGATTCAGCTTTGGGGTCCTGAAAGATCCAAACACACACACACACACACACACACACACACACACACACACACACACAAAATAGCTTCCACGACACCAAAAGATATTTGGACCCTGATTGTGGAATCTGCGAGCTCCAAACATACCCCAATAAAAAAACCCTCTCGGAGACCTCCCGATAGGTTTCAGACGAGCTCCCCCTGCCCGCTGACCTGCAGGATGCTGTGGGGGGGTTGCTCCCGGGGCCGGGGGTGCTGCCGACACAGGGGGCACTGGAACCTCCTGCTACTCCTTCTATTCCTGTTCCTGCTCCTCCCCTTCCTGCTCCTCCTTCTCTCCCTCCTCCTTCCCCTGCCCCTCCTCTGTCCAAATCCCGCCTCCTCCCCAGTTCCTGCTTTCCATTTATTTAGAGTGGAGAGCCTTGCTTGTTTTTATAACTAGAACAGAGATGGCAGATGGAACAATCCCTGCTGGTTTTAGTCAGCAGCATCAGGGACCAAAGGCCGTGTTTCCTTTGGTTTGGTCCCGTCCTCGTCCCACCTCAGTGTTCAGGCTGGGCTATGGGCTGTCCTTGTTTGTTGCATTTTCTGGGTTCCTCTTGGACCCTTTGAGCAACAGGCTGTGCCCCAGGAGGATCCTTTGTGCTCCTTTGTGCTCCTTTGTGACAGAGGAGAACCTTCCAGGCAGTTTTTGCTGCGCTGCTGCTGTGATGTCACGGGAACGCTGCCGCGTCCTCGCCGTGTTCCCGTTGCTGTGGGGCACGGAGGCCTCGGTGTCCAGAGCGGCTCTGGGCGCCTGCTGGTTGCCGGAGGATCCTCCTGCTCGAGGCATTCCCAGCAGCCAGCCCACCCCTGATGGGTGTCCTTCTGTCCTTGCAGACGTGTGCAGCACAGCCAAAATGATGCAGCAAGTGGTTGCTGCAGTTTGCACTCTGTACTCTGTGGCTTATTCAGGGTATTTTTTAACCCACTTGGCACGTAAGTCGAGGTTTTCCCTTGGTGCAGCATCGGTGCCTTTGGGCTTTCTGTTCTCCCACTGGAACTGAACTGCCTTTGTAACCAAACTGCCATTAAGACACCACTGGTTTGGGAGAGCTCCTGCCAGCAGCTGCAGCTGAAAAAGGGGGTGTCTGCAGCCAGCAGGGCGTGCACAGCATTTGCACTGGAGCTGGGGTGGTTCTGTTCCCTCAAGCTCAGCGTCTGTGGCAGCAGGGCCTGGAACTCCCTCCGTTGGCTGGTCCAGCCAGGAACTGACACAGCCCAGGATTTTGTGCTGTTCTCTTGCTGTGCAAGGGCACTGTGGCTGCTGGAGCGATGCTGTGAAAGCAAAATGCTCTCTCTCGGGGTTGCCTTGCTCCGTGGGAGTTCCCACCACGGGCAGGTTTTTCCTAACAGCACCTGGTTCATGTTCCCTCTCCCGTTGCAGGGCACCTGACGCGTGGATCCCGAGCAGCTCCTCCTTCGGTGAGTGGGAAGGGAACCTTTGGTGGTTGGAATTGTGCAGCGAGTTGTGAGCTTGGCGTGTGGCAGTCGAGTGCCAGCCTGGGCAGGTGAAGGAAAGTTCCTGTCAGTGTCTTTGCAAGCAGCAGCAGCAAAGGGATCCCCAGCAGTTTTCTCCTTCTCTGCTGAAGAGCTTTTGAAGAGCTGCAGGTCTGGTTTTGCAGGCAGGAGATTGCTTGCTGGCTTTAGCCATGGTGGAATATCGAATGCCCAGCACTAAGTGGCAATGTCGACTTCAGCCCATTCCTCATTTGAGCAGCTCCAAATGCTATTTCTGCTTAGTGCAGCTGGATGTGTAGCTGAGGATAAGTAAGGCAATAACTGAGATAGAACTTCCTGTCCCTCACGTCTGTCCACAGGGCACGAAAGCAGCATCAGCTCCTCCTCTGGCTCCCTCTGCTCCCAAAGAGGAGGCCAAAGAGGAGGAAGAGAGCCATGAACTTCCCCCCATTCTGGGGGATGACAGTGAACTTCCCGCTGTTCTGGGAGATGAGGATGAACATCCCATGGTTTGGAATGACAACAGTGAAGATCCTGTGGTGTGGGACAAGGATGACGGTCATCTCCCAGCATGGGACGAGGACAGAGGACATCCTGTGACTTGGGAAGAGGAGGGTGAACATGTCCTGGCATGGGAAGAGGATGGCAAATGTCCTGTAGCTTGGAAAGAAGACCAGGAACCTGCAGCGTTTTGGGAAGAGGACGGAGAACCTCCCTCTGCTTGGGAAGAGGACACTGAAGCTCCCTCTGCTGCGGGATCCTGGGCTGAACATTCTGACAGCAGCACAGCCCTGCAGCCAGAGGGCAGGGGGCAGTGGTGCCTGGAGCAGCTGAGTACGTCTGCTGTGTGTCTGTGTGCCAGAGCAGGGCGCTGCGTGTGTGTCTCAGCATGGGCTGCACCCAGGCTTGCTCTGCAGCTGAATGGCACAGCGTCATTTATTGCCCTTCCCCAGCTGAGACCAAGGGGCTCCCGGCCCCAGAGAGTGGGGCTGCATTTTGGCAATGCTGCAAGGCGGGGTCTCCATCTGGGAGGGAGCGTCTTCCATGTGGTTTCTTTCAGGGAGCACCGTGAGCGTGGAGGAGCCTGCTGAGAAATACCTGGAATTGGAGCAGGTTGGCCAAGGGTAAGTGCACGGCAGTTACTTCTGCACAAGCAGGGCCGGCTGTTTGCTGCTGCAGGATCAAGTGAGAAGCCAGGCAAGCTCCAAAGAGCTCCAGGCTCTGGGGCACCATCCTGCTGTCTCTCAGGCCTGATCAGAATTGGTAACTGTGGTCAGAAGGCACCGCCAAAGGCCCCTGAGGCTGGCAGTGTCCTGCCTGCAGCAAGGAGCAGCACCTGGAAGATCTTCTGTCCCTGGAATTGGATTGCCTGAAAGAGCAACTCACCATCTGGTGACTGTCAGAAAACAGTTCTCAAGAAGCTTTCTTTCAGATATTTTGCTTCTAAAAATACCCACCGGTCAGGATTCTCAACATAAGGGTTTAGAAACAGAGACCAGAGATGAACTAAAAAGCGCTCTTTTCAGCACAGGTGCTAAAGCCCATACATTCAGTAACAGACACAGAGCTGCTGCACTCGAGGGGAAAGTGCATCACCTGCCTGATGGCAGGGCCCTTGTGGATCCTGCAGCTCGTAGGCAGGAAATGGAAAAGGAGGAAACACATTCTTTTCCAGTTCGTTCCACACCCGCTCCCCACCCTGGGCTTTGAACTAAAGCAATTCAGTGTGGCCATTTGGGATTTGCTCTGGCCCTTTTCCTTCGTGTTGGGCCTCAGTTTTCTCTCGAACACCTTGCATGGCCCAGGGCTGGTGGCTGCTGCGCTGCTGTTTGAAGGGTGGATGCAGATGGGTGTTTTGTAAACGCTGCAGGCAGCAGAGATCTCCTGTCTGGGCTGGCTTTCACTCCCAGGGCCTAAAGTGCTGCTTCTTTCTTCTCTGCTGTTCTGTCTCCAGGGCTTTCGGAACCGTTTATAAAGGACTCCACAGGGCCACTGGAGGAGAGGTCGGTGTCACCACGCCCAGCGCGTCTGGCAGCTCTCCAGGGCTTTCCCCTCTGCTGGGAGCTGTGGCTGCAGCTTTGGGGGGCCAGCAGAGCTTTCCTGCACAGGCTGAATGTTGTGAGAGCTTTGAGGCTGAGAGCTGAGGGACCATTTCTGCAGAGCTTACGAGCCCAAATGTCTCTGGCTGTGTGTGCTGTAAGCGGCCCTGCAGCGAGCAGAGAAATGGGTGGTGGGAATGTCACTTGCTGAGCCCTGGTGTCCCATCCCAAGGCAGTTTGGCACAGCCCAGCTCCATCGCTCCACAAAGACTCGCTCCGTGTTTGCTGCGGCCTCCTGCCCCAGACTCCTCCAGTTCAAGGGCTGCAATGTCCTTTCAGGTGGCCATAAAGAAAATGAGTCTCAGAGGGCAGAGCGGGGAACGAGCTGTGAATGAGATCCTGGTCCTGAAGGACAAGAAGAACCCCAACATTGTCAACTCTTTGGACAGGTGAGTGCTTCAGCTCTTACCCCGTGCACGGGCCCTGCGTTAATCTTTCCTGGCATCCGTAGTCTGTAGCCTGTTCTGAAAAAGCCTGACCCGGCCGTAGCTTCCCAAAACAACAGCCTGTCACTTCCCTCCCTCCGTGTGCTTTTGTTGCCTTGGTTTGGTTTTTCCTTCAGGTTGACCCCATTTTCTGGGTCTTAGGACAAATGCTGATAAACCCCAGCAAAAATGGTTTCCCTTGGCTTCTCCTTCCCAACTCTTTTCCATTGCTGCAGGTGCCAGGAAGACCAGGTTCTTGTTTCCAGAAATGCCTCATTTGCCCCTTTTTCAGTGGCCTTGCCTGTGTCTGAAGGAACCTTCTGCAAAGTTTTCCAAACACTTGAGCACTTTTGTCCTAAGTGCTGCACCGCCTCCTGCCCCGGATAACTCTGGAAGTTGTGCTGCCTTGTTCTGGAGGGAATGGTGGAACTGATGAGTTCAGATGCTGAAGCAGCTGGGGGCAAGTGGTGTGGTTCCACATTGATCTGGGCTGTTGCTAAACTGCATTTTTCACTTGCTTGCCATCTAAGGCATCTCCTTTCTCACAGGTGTCTCCTTCTCCTTTAGACTGTGCAGATTCCGAGGACTGTGCAGCCCGGCAGGAATGTCTCTGCATCTGATTCTGTCCTCATTTACAAGTGACCTGGAAACAAAACTCCACTCGAGGCTTTTCTCGGGGGGAATTGAGCAGTGCACGATCATCTCCATGCCATTGTTTGCCTCTTCCAGCTTCCTTGTTGATGAAGATCTCTGGCTGGTGATGGAATACATGGACGGAGGAACTTTGCAGGACGTTGTCAGACAGACACGCATGGCTGAAGGAGAGATGGCAGCTGTCAGTCGGGAGGTGAGGGATCCTGCTTGTGCTTCCCATGGCTTGGGCACGATGCTCCTCCCAAGCAGGGCCTGAGAACAGGAGTGGCTCCATGCTCAGAGCTTTGTTTCTGTGTTGTTTTTATGAGCTGGAGAAGAAAGAGCCTCTGAAGTGAAGGGGCTGCCAGCGTGGCTGCACTTCTACTCTGTTCTTGTCCTCTTTCCTGCTGGTACCCTCTGTCATTTTGGATTTGATTTGCTGTTCTCAGCTGTGCCTTGAACCATTTGCCTGGAGCTTGTCTGCACTGCACTCCTGGCCTGTCACAGCAAAGCTGCTGCTGGCAGAGTTCTAAACTGTCCTTTCTTGTGTGATGTATTCCGGCCATCGATTGCTACCCTCGTGTTTCTTGCTCTCCCTCAGTGTCTGCAGGGCCTGGATTTCCTCCATTCCAACCGGCTGATCCACAGAGATCTGAAGAGCTCCAACATCCTTCTGGGAACGGACGGCTCTGTCAAGCTGGGTGGGTGTTCCTGGTCAGGCACGGCGCTCCCGGGCTGCGGGTGTGGGGCTGCTTCCCAGTGACGGCCAGAGCCCCACAAGTGCTGCTGGGGGCAGTGCCCGGCCCCTGCTGCCAGCCGAGAGCGGCTGCCCCGTGCAGAGAGCTCAGGAGAGGAGCAGGGTGTCAGCAGTGGCTTTGCTCTGGGGATGGCCCTTCCAGAGGGGCGGGAGTTGGAATCTGAAGCTTCAAGGGAATCAGTGAAAGCCTCTGCACAAAAGCTGAAGGTTCCTTTAAGGGTCCACTTCCATCTTTCCTTGGCTACAGCCCTGAGGACTTTGGCAGCTGCATTCAGCACTGCATTGTCAGACTGAGAGTGGGCAATCTTTGTGCTTGGTTTCCTCAGTGCAGCTGTCTCTGACAGTGTTTGTTCCTGTCCTCAGCTGATTTTGGCCTCTGCGCTCAGCTCAGCCCTGAGCAGGAGCAGCAGAGCTCCATGGTGGGCACTGCTCACTGGATGGCCCCAGAAGTTGTGACCAGTTCTCCTTATGGCCCCAAGGTGGACATCTGGTCCTTGGGCATTGTGACCATCGAGATGGTGGAAGGAGAACCTCCTTACTGGGAGCAAACGGCGGCCATGGTAAGAGGCAAATTTCCCCGAGTTTGCCGAGCCCTGTGAGCACAGAGTGACCGCGCCCTGGGAGGAGCAGCCGGAGGGTTCTGCCCATCGGGAAGGCAATTCCCAGAGGACTCGAGCCTGAACACAGACAAATATTCTGCAGGCTCCAGAATTTGCTTTGTCTTTTAAGTTGTTGCAGCTCTTCTGTCTGTGAGGATGACCTGAAAACATGAAGCCAGCGCATCAGCTCTAATGTTATCTGGCAAAAAAACCCCACACCAACCCCAAAACCCACACCCAAACCCAACAAGTTTTCTGAAGGAGTTTCTAAAAGAGGTTTCGTGTGATGAACTCCCCCTGATTCTTCTCACTGGGAAATGTGTCTAAAACAGGTGGATGATTGTTTAACATCCCCACAGTCTAACATATTTCTTTCCTACCCCAAGCTACTTTCTCCACATCAGCAAGGCTGAGCTCTCAGCAGCCCAAACCTCAGGTTCCTTGCCTGGCAGTGTCTGGGATGGAACATCATGAATGCATTTACTTGAGTGTCAGTGGCACTGCAGGGATGCATTTGATGTAAGAATCCTTTGAAATAACACAGGCAGACCACAGTGACTCTTGCAAATGGCCTCTAAAGCTGGTGTCCGTATTTGGAGAAGCAAAATGGGCTATTTCTGATGGAGGTTCCTACTGACAAAGTCAGCCAATGGAATTGGCTCTCAGGGCAAGATCATCTGGATATTGGAATGGCTGTGGCTGCAGGAGGGTTTGGGTTTTTTGGTTGGAATAGAGAAATGATCTCGGAGCAGAATCTGTGCCAGGGAGGAAAGTGCCCCTGGAGACTGGGGCTGAGAAACCGGGGTCGATGTGAGCACTGTGGGTGTGAAGGAAGCTGGCAGAGCGCCGTGTCTGCTTTTCCTGCAGGCTCGCTGTCTGATCCGGCAGAACGGGAGCCCGCAGCTGCGGGAGCCCAGGCGCCTGTCGGCTCTGCTGCGGGACTTCCTCGAGTGCAGCCTGGAGCCGGACGCGGAGCGGCGCTTCTCTGCCCAGGAGCTGCTGCAGGTGAATGCGAAGCGGCTGCGGGGGAAACAGCAGCGCCAGGGAGGGGTTTTCTCGTGGGGCCCCCTCCGATAATCTCCAGTCTCGCTGCTTTTCACATGCAAAGGCAGCAGAATCCTCGCCTGCTTTGGCTTGGCAGGGTCCTTTCGAGGTCATCTGGACCGGGTGCCCCGCAAGGAGCAGGGACACCTTCAAGCAGATCAGGGGGCTCAGAGCCCTGCCTGACCTGAGCCTGCATGTTTCCAGGGAGGAGGCACCCCCCACATCTCTGGGCACCCTCTGCCAGTGTTTCCCCACTCTCCTGCTGAAAAAATTCTTCCTCACATCTAATCTGAGCCTGCTTCCCTCTCTTGAATTTCAAACCATTCCCCTTTGTCCTGTTGCAGCAGAGCCTGTGAGGAACTTGACTTTGGAAAGTAACAGGTTCATTTCTTTCTTTTTTATCCTTTGGGCAGCACCCATTTTTGTCATCAGCCAAGCCTCTCTGCAGCCTGAGCCCTCTGATCACCGCAGCAAAGCAACTGAGGGAGCAGCGGAGGATGTGAAGCACTTGGGGACAGCTTTTTGTTATAGTCGTTAGGACAACTGGTTAGTTATGGTAGTTAGCACTGCTAGTTAGTTATGGTAGTTAGGACAGCCTGTTAGTTATGGCAGATTTTTGAATAAAATCTCTGTTAAACCTGCCGTCCCTTGACGTGTCCCTTCTGTGTCCCCCTGTGACTCAGCGGCCCGGAGCAAAGCGAGGGGAGAGCGGGCCCAGCCGTGCCCAGAGCTGAGCCCCAGCAGAGCCCGGCAGAGCCCAGAGCAGCCTCAGCATGGGCAGAGTCAGCCTGGAAGGAGGCGCCTGGAGCCTTCTCGACTGCAGCCGACTCCTGTTTACAACCCGTGTGCGGTGGGAAATGCCACTGGTTCTGCCAGAGGGCAGAGGGGGCCCGGGGAAGGCCCAAGGGCTCCGTGCGAGGGAAAACCCGGCCAGTGCTGGAGAAAAACCGCGCCTTTTTCCCCTGCCACAGCAGCCAAAACATGGAATCCTCCTAAGCCAAGTGGAACGGGGCAGGGGAGGAGCCCAGGCCCCTCCGGCCCTGCAAACCGAAGCGTCCCTTGCACGGCTCCGAGCCCCGGCGCTGGGGGCCCCGCGGGTGTTGGTTTCTGCCGGGCTCGCTGCCGCCAGCCCCGGCCCGGCCCGGGGCAGGGCGGGCGCTGGAGGCTGCGGGCGGGAGATGCCATCCCGGACACGCATTTGGTGGCACCTGCGAGCGCAAGCAGGGGAGGGGCTCCGGCAGTGACGGGGGAAAGGAATAAGGTCAGTGTGACAAACAAACTGAAATAAAAAGGGCAGGACTGATGGTCCTTTTTAAGCCTTTATTAAAAGTGATCAGCTCGGGTGGGGGCTCCGGCCAGCTTCGTTGCCCCCAGCTTCGACGAGGAGGAGGAGGAAATTCGGCTCTATCACTCCCTGTGATAGAGCCGGGCCTTCAAGCGTTCCTCACGAGGCGTGGCTGTATACCAAAGGGTATACGAAGGCGGTGGTGCTAATTCGCTGTCCTCAGGGCAGTGGCTTCAATAGACCTTTTTGTTACGGTGACTTTTTGGAGAACTCAAAAGCTGGCCAGGTAGTAATTGCCTATCGAGTAGCCTGGTTCATTTTTCTTAAAAGTTTGTTGGCTCGTTTTAAATTATGATTTTAGGGGTTTTTTTACTCCCAAGGGTCTTTGCAGCTCTAGTTTGCATATTCAGCCCCTTTTCTTCCTTCTTTTTTTTTCTTCTGTCTTTTCCTTATCTCCTACCCTCCAGGCAGGTCAGCTTCAAAAGGGGTAAGCAGTGGTCGTAAATTCTTCCTTGGAATGCAAGCCTGATAAGAAGCTAGTTTCTTCACAACGACGTGTGGGTTTCTTTCTTAAACTGCAAGAGAGATCCTAACTTATGAAGCTACAGCAAAGCACAAAATTACATTTAAACAAAACTACAATGTAGTACAAGTTACATTCAAACAAGGCTATGATGTAGTACAAAATTACATTCAAACAAGGCTATAATGTAGTACAAAATAAATGGATAATTGTTAAATTGGTAATCTGGTCCCTTATTTATAACAAATTCCCCCCTTTCTTTATTTGATCGAACTTGTAGAGTTCGCATCAATTAGCAGTTTCTAGTTCTTCTTGGGGGTAAAAATTCTTTACTTTTTGGTACCTGGTATACATTTGTTTAGCACTCTCATATTTCTGGCTCTTTATCACCATCATTTTCTTCATTTCTGATGTTTGAGTTCCTCCTGGAATTAGTGTACCTGCTTGAATGGCAGAGGCAATTATTCTTATTAGACACGGAAGTAAACATGGTAAGAATATAAGTCCAGCAATTGAGCAAACCGCAATAAATGCTGCTTTTTTCCACCAATTTCCTTTCATAGACCAAAAGTTATCCCACCAGTTAGAATTTATGAGTGGTGTCCACTCTTGGGTTCCTACATATGCCAATTTTCTAATATCTTTTGAAATGTTTCGGATGATCTCACTTTTATCATCAATCTCCAGGCAGCATTCTGAGGTGTTAAACTTCCCACAAATTCCTCCTTCGTCAGCTAGGAGGTAGTCTACGGCCAATCTGATTTGGTACAACATTGTTCTGGTTTGGGATAATTGATCACTGATGTAATCGAAGGCAAGTGATGTGCGGTTTGAGATCAATTCTAGGACTGCCTGGAGTCTGATGATCCGATTTAACATATAAATCAGAGTGCGGTATCCCCAAGATCCATCTTGGGCCCAAGTTGCTGGCCCATAGGTTTTAATTATTTCTTCTGGAGTCCAGATTTTATCTCTCCATTGTTGGGCACTTGTTATGTCAATTGTATTTCTTTTCTTACGATTGTTATTTTTCAGATTGTCATATATAGGAACCCCTAAGTGGGACCCTGATTCTTTAGGTAACAAGAAAAAGGCTGGTTTTATAATGTCTATGGTACAACTGCCCGTCCAGTCTCCTGGGAGTCTGGTGTAAGCTGTATCCCCACATATCCAAAACAAATTTTCAGGGGCTTCCCAGAAGTTATCTGTTTGGGTTGGAAATTCCCAGTATTTTGATAGTTCTTTAATTCCCCAAAAGGGGTTTACTCCCTTGTCAGTACATTCATACAAGTCATGTTCCTCACGATAGGTACACCCTTTATCTTTTTCCGCGGTCCAATAGCGGTTTGGTTCTCTAGGAACCCATTTAATACTTTTCTCTCTTATTATCAGGTACCTTTTACATGCCATTTTCCCTACTAATGTTTTGTATTGCCTACCCTTCCTGGTGATACACTCTTCTCCTATTATTTTTGTTTTTAGACTCCATTGCCCTTCACCTCTTTTCTTTATGATTTCATCCTCCTGTTTAGTTTGTTTCCATTTTAAGATTTCTACAGGATTTAAACTAATCCCTTCCCAAGGCCACATCTCAGACATCTGGGTATCTCCACAGACCCAACAGTTTTTTAAACTTAACTCCCTGCTAACCCTTTCCATTAAGTCTATAAACAGATTTTTCCCTGAAGGTGGTTCTAAATCATCTTTAAATTCTTCTTTTTCCCTTCCTTTCATTCTTATTTCTTTTTCTTTTATTAGATCTTTTTGATCAAGGTTTTGTTCATAACAGAGCCAGGTGTCTCCAACAGGGCATTCTCCAAGCAGTCGCTGCCTATATGAGGCAATATTACGACTGACCCAATAAACTTTCCCGTCTTCTTGACAGGTATTTACTTGAGAGCGATCGACACACTTTGGGTTTATGTTAGTATGGACTCGTAAGAGTGATACGGCATCTTCTCCATCATAGAGTGGGTAATAACATTTAGTGCAAGGCTTGGTTCTGGTTCTTGATGGGTTGTCTTTATTGGATCGCTGTGTCCCAGATGAATGGTTTGGGTCTGTGAGTATGGATACCTTAGTGCCTTCTCCTCGTTGGAGTATTTCATCTCCGTTTATTGTGTTGATAAACTTAACACAATAGTAAGTCCCATCGTCCTCCAGTTGGGCATCTCTGATGCTGATGTTGAAGTCTGTGTCCAATCCTGTGGTCAGTCTTGTTACACGAGAAGAGGGATTCCTTTCTATTTGATCGTAGATAGTTTGGTTTTTCTGTCCCCAGCCTTTTAGCCATCTCACGGGACCTGGAGTTGAAGATCCAGATGTGGTGCAGCTCAAAGTGAGTGTCTCTCCAGTCATCGCTGATATTTCCTTCTGGGGTTGGTGCAGCACGAAGTCCAGTCCCTCTCCCGGTGAAGCAAGCAACAACAGGCAGGGCAGGATCCAAACCCACAGGTTGTGGCCGCGTGAAGGTCGTTCCATTGGCGTTTGATCCAGCCATCGGGTCTTGGTCCTGCAGTCTCTCTTCTTGCAGATGAGTAGTAGTGAGGCCAGTGAGCCACAGGCCACACTTTCCACAGGGCGGGAGAGCAGGCTGCTGCTTTTCATCTGGAATTCCTTCTTGATGATCTGCAGGGTAACCATGGATGTGCTGGTATTCTCTTCTACCAGGCAGGTGGTCACTGGGGAAGATTCCTTCTCTTGACAGGTGTGTTCTGTTTTAACAAAGTCACATATTATTGTTCCTAAGTGTTTAACACGAGTCATCAGTTTTTTAGTTCTATTCCTTAATGATGGAGGAATGTTAAGAGTCTTTTCCCAATGTTGTCTTTCGCTCTTACTTCCCTATTTAATTTTAACCCTTAGAGAATGCACTGTGGGAGAGTTGAGAGTGCGATTTTTTGCTAGAAACATTACCTCTTACTAGTTTTTTCTAACTTACAATCTTGATAACCACAATAGTAACACATTTATAACTATACACAAACTTTAAAATAATACAAGATAATTCACTTAATCAGCATAATAAAATTCAGTAGTAACAGCCTTGATGCCATTGAGTTCCAGTGACGAGACAGGTTTCAGTCTTTCTTTCTCAGGGTCAATTTTAAGTCCTCTGGTCCCTGGCTCACAGTCCATTCAGGAGTATCGGTGGGATCAGAGTTTTCACTGGGGGGTGACACAGGTCCTTTCACCCTTGCAATGTGTGCCCAGCCTCGTTCTCGGGTTCTTACTGCAGAGTGGGTAACCAGCAACACCTGAAAGGGACCTTCAAATTTCGGAGTTAATGGAGCTGCATTCCACGATTTTATCAACACCCAGTCCCCCGGGTTAATACTATGTATGTTAGTATCAAAAGGAGAGGTTTGGGGAAGGTATCCCTTCCTTCTAAGATTTTCTAAGGTGTTAGTGATGGTTTTTAAGTACACTTGGACAGCTTCTTCTCCTTCCAGGTAGTCCCTGCAGCTGTAGGGTGTAATTAAAAAGGGGAGTCCAAACATCATCTCATAGGGGGATACTCCTAAATCAGATCGAGGTCTTGTCCTGATGCGCAGTAGTGCTAGAGGTAGACATCTTAGCCAATTCAATTTTGTTTCTTCAATTAGTTTTGTTAATACATTTTTCAGGGTTTTATTCATTCTTTCGACCCTTCCTGAGCTCTGGGGATGCCATGGCGTGTGTAATCTCCATTGCATACCCAGGGCTTTTATAATCAGCTGTAAAGACTGGGCCGTGAAATGTGGACCTCGATCTGAATCTATGTTGTTGACCATCCCATACCTCGGGATGATGTTCTCCAAAATTATTTTGGCTACTGTTTGTGCTGTTTCCTTTTTGGTAGGAAAAGCTTCTACCCAATGGGTCAGGTGATCTACTAGCACGAGTAGATGTTTGTACCCTTGCACAGGGGGCATTTCGGTAAAGTCTACCTGTACACTTTGGAAGGGCCTCAGAGCTAGGTCTCTTCCGCCATGTGCAGTTTTCCTCATTACTTTTTGGTTGACTTTTTGACATGTTGTGCACCCCCGAGTGACTGATTTTGCTATTTCATAGATTCCTATGCAGATGTGTTCTCTTAGGAAGTGATCACATAATCCTTGGATTCCCCAATGAGTTAGTTTGTGGAGTTCAGTTAACATCTTTCTGGCTAGGGCTTTATTCAGGTATTTTCTCCCATCAGGTGTTAACCATTCTCCTTGTTCCCCTTGGTGTAACCCTAGAGTCTGCATGTGTTTTTGTTCCTCTTGATCAAATGTGGGCTTCCCTTTTTCTTCTTCCTCCCCAGGTGTCTCTCTTAACACCAGGATGTTCACAGGATCCCCTGGTTCCAAAGCTGCTTCCTTAGCTACCTGGTCAGCCAACCGGTTTCCTTGTATTTCTATAGTATTTCCCTTTTGGTGGCCTCTTATGTGCACTATTGCAATTTCTGCTGGTTTTAATAAAGATTCTAAAACTTGTTTAATTAGTTCCTTGTGAACCAAATCTTTTCCTTTTGAGTTCAGGAGGCCTCGTCCTTCCCAGATTTTTCCAAAGGTGTGTGCTATCCCAAATGCGTACTGAGAGTCGGTGTAAATAGTTCCCTGGTCTTTGTCTAATAAATCGAGACCTCTTTTTAAAGCATATATTTCACAGGTTTGGGCTGACCAGGTAGCAGGCAATTTTCCTTTTTCTACTGTGTCCATCACCATCCCATCTATTACTGCATAGCCTGAAATTCTTTTTCCTTCTACCACTCGAGATGACCCATCTGTAAATAATACTCTCCCATAGGGTAGAGGTGTATCATGCAAGTCTTCCCTCACTTTTGTTTGGTAGTCAATCAGTTCTAGGCAATTGTGTTCCAGATCCTCTGGAGGCTCTCCAGTGAGGAATTGCGCTGGATTTAGGCACTTGGAAGTGGCTAGTTCTAAATCCTCAGTTTCCATTAAGTTGATTTCATATCTCAGCAACCTAGAATCAGTAAGCCACTGTGATGTCTTTTGGCTCAGCACGGTTTTAAGGTCATGTGGGGTGTGTACTGTAATTTTTCTTTGCAGAGTTAATTTTTGAGATTCTTCTATTAATACCGCCGCAGCAGCAATTGCCTGCACACAGGTTGGCCATCCTCGAGCTACTGGATCCAGTAGTTTAGACAGGTAGGCCACCGGTTTGTTGTGTCCTCCCCATTTTTGAGTTAATACCCCATATGCAACTCCTCCCTCAGTGTTTACAAACAAATCGAATTTCTTTTTGAGATCAGGTAAACTTAAAACCGGTGCTGAGGCCAATTTTTCTTTCAGGTCTTGCAATTGCTCATCATCCTCTTTAGTCCAATTTATGGATTCAGAGCCTACCAATTTCTCATAGAGAAACTTAACACTTTGGGTATACTGATCTATCCATAACCTACAATAGCCAAATAAGCCTAAAAGTTTTCGGATGTCTCTTTTAGTTTTTGGTGCTGGAATTGCTAGGATGCCTGAAATTCTCTCCGGACTCAATCTTTTGCTCCCTTGCCCTATGATATGACCCAAATATGTAACCTCTGATTCTACAAACTGTAGTTTCTCTCTTGATACCTTCAATCCTTTTTGGCCCAGAAAATTTAGGAGTTGGACACTTGTGATCTTTACTTGTTCTCGTCCCTCCCCTGACACTAATAGATCATCCACATATTGCAGTATTTGTACTCCTGCTTCAGGCACAAAGAGCTCTAGCAACCCCTCCAGGGCTTGACCAAACAAATGTGGACTCTCCGTGTACCCCTGTGGGAGGCGTGTCCACCGAAGTTGTTGCCTCCTCCTCTTATCTGGGTCCTCCCATTCGAAGGCAAACCAATCCCGACACTCCTCTGCTAACGGACATGCCCAAAATGCATCCTTTAAATCAATGATGGTAAACTATTCATGTCCCCGAGGGATTTGGTTCAGTTGGTTACACATCCCTCTGTCTTTGGTTCCACACCATGGCCATCCTCCTAGTAGATCTAATTCTGGCTAAACTTCTGTGCAATAATAAATCATTTTAATTTTATCTAAATCCTTGGTGTTTTCCTGCTCATCCCACTGATTTAACATTTGCCCCAGAGGGCTGTTAGGTGGGACATTTTTACTTTTTTGTCTGTGCTTTACCATTCTCTTACTATAACAATTTCCCATCTTGCCTTTTCTGATCTCAAATAAAAATTTCAAGCTTAGTTCACTCACACCTTTACCGTTCACACTTTTTTCTCACTCTTTCTTAAGCGCTTAGTTCATTCACACCCTTACCATTCACAACTCTCTCACTCCTTCCAAAGCATTCACTCGACACTCACTCAGTATAATTTAATTGAGTCCGTAGACCCGCCTTTGAAGGCCCCCACGGAGGTATCCCTCTACCCCCGATTCGGCCCCTTTCAGACCGCAATCTTCTGGGATGCTGCCTCCCGTCTAGGTCCCCTGGCCCCAGGAACCCTTCTGGGACCGGCCCCTTCAGATTGTGGTCGTCATATGACCCTTTTACTCCACTAGGGTCCTTCGTCTCGGACCTCCGTACGAGGCAGGACCTCCCCTGGTCAGCCCCCCCCCGGACTGACAATCCTGTTTCCGACCGACTGTCTGCTTTAGCCTTATATTTTAAAAGGAGGCAAGTAAAGCTCGAAACCAACCCTCCTCACTCCTGGAGTTCCACCGACCCCGCCGGCTTGACTGCCCTTCCCCAGAGGGCAGTCTCCTCCGAAGGAGCTTGCGTGCAGTTGAAGCAGCCGTCTCGCCCTGGTCTTGGACTCCCCTACTCCGACACCCAGACCCCCCCAGGCGTAGCTCGCGCTTAGCTACCCTTCCCAGTCAGGTGCGGCAGTAGGGTAACAGCCCCCCAGAGACCCCTGTTCTCTGGTGACTGCGACAGCTCACCTCCTCCGTGCGTCTGGCCTTCCACCCGGGGACGAGGGGAACTCTTGGCACTCGGCACCGCAGTGTCTGGGGACACCCTGTATTCTCTCTACCCCGACTCCCTCAGCGCCTTGGGCCGTCGAAGCAGCAAACCAACTTTTGCGCGTGACTCACACCTATCCCCAGCCCTCCACGCGCCCGGAGCCAGCCAGGGTTTGCGAGCCACCCACACCAGGATCCTCCGCTCGCTCGGAGGGGGACCTAAAGTCCCGTTACCTTAGGGGATGCCTCATTCACTCTTCTCCAGTCGCTTCCCACCGTTCCCGGCCGGCCCCCTCGCGGGAGATCCGGAACCGCGGTACTGGGTGGTCCGCACTCACTTTCGGGGGTCCGAGCTGCCGGACCCCCCCACTCACTCACCACTCGCTCACCCCCTCACGACCCGTCACCGCAGGGCTTACCTAAGGTGCTCCTCCACGTCGCTTGGCCCAGGCTGATCCTTCGAGTCCAGTAGCCAGCGTGTCCTTCGAGTCCAAAAGCAGGCGGCCGTCCCGACTTCTGGTCCTCTTCAGGCGTGGCTATCCTGACGAGCCCCCAACTGAAATAAAAAGGGCAGGACTGATGGTCCTTTTTAAGCCTTTATTAAAAGTGATCAGCTCGGGTGGGTGCTCCGGCCAGCTTCGTTGCCCCCAGCTTCGACGAGGAGGAGGAGGAAATTCGGCTCTGCCACTCCCTGTGATAGAGCCGGGCCTTCAAGCGTTCCTCACGAGGCGTGGCTGTATACCAAAGGGTATACGAAGGCCATGGTGGTAATTAGCTGTCCTCAGGGCAGTAGCTTCAGTAGACTTTTTTGTTATGGTGACTTTTTTGGACAGCTCAAAAGCTGGCCAGGTAGTAATTGCCTATCGGGTAGCCTGGTTCATTTTTCTTAAAAGTTTGTTGGCTCGTTTTAAATTATTATTTTTAGGGGTATTTTACTCCCAAGGGTCTTTGCAGCTCTAGTTTGCATATTCAGCCCCTTTTCTTCCTTTTTTTTTTTTTTTTTTTCTTCTGTCTTTTCCTTATCTGCTACTCTCCAGGCAGGCCAGCTTCAAAAGGGGTAAAGGGGGGTGGGTGGTCGTAAATTCTTGCCCTGGAATGCAAGGTCTGATAAGCTGGATTCTTCACAACGACGTGTGGGTTTCTTTCTTAAACTGCAAGAGAGATCCTAACTTATAAAGCTACAGCAAAGCACAAAATTACATTTAAACAAAACTACAATGTAGTACGAATTACATTCAAACAAGGCTATAATGTAGTACAAAATTACATTCAAACAAGGCTATAATGTAGTACAAAATAAATGGATAATTGTTAAATTGATAATCTGGTCCCTTATTTATAACACAGCCTGTATAACACAGACAGTGAGAGCACATGTTGGAGTGGGGAGAGGGCTGATTCCCCCG
>JACBWW010000777.1:0-22139 GCA_020086605.1 Lanius collurio | reverse complement strand
GTGGGTGTGAAAGGGTGAGAAACCAATGGGTATTAGGGTATTTTACACAGAGTTTCCTAGAGGATCAGGGGTCTGTCTTTTCTCGCTGTAACCAAAAAGGGTCTCTCTTTCCCCAAGAGGGGCCTGCAGGGGGATTGTGTGACCTCCTTATCTCCAGGCCTCCCTGCCAGGGCAGGGCCTGTCAGACCCCACATCTGGAGATGCTGCAGTTCCCTTTATCTAAACAAGGGCTTCCTGCCAGGACAGGGGCCTGTCAGACCCTACACTACACAGTTTACCATTTCCCCGTGGGTGAAACTGCAGGTGAGAGGAGCTGCTGCTGGCAGGCAGGGCACAGGGCACAGGGCTGAAATCCCCAGAGTTAAAGGGTGAAAAAAGCATATCACAACTATGTGTTCATCCCCTTCAAACTCCTTCCCCAAGGCTGCTTGTCATCCAGATGTCATCAGGTTTCCACCTTCAGCCATCTCCTTTTGCTTAGGAGACACAACTTTTTGTTCTTGTGTGCACAAAAGCAGCATTATCAAGGGAAACTGCTCCCATTTGGCAGCAATAAAATATCAGGGCTACGTGGGCTTTGTTGTGTGTCATTCACTAATGAATCTCTTCTAATTGCAATGATTAGAGCCTTAAACAGGAATGGTATATTTGGATTGTATGTTTGGATTTTGCCTTTGCCTTGAGGGGAGAAAGATCCAAGGAGGGTACATTTGTTGTGGCTTTGACAGGATAAAATAAAAAGTATATTTGCTGGTTTTAGGAAGCCTATTACTCCCTCCTTTGCTCATTTCCATTAGATTAGTGATACTAATTTAGGTAGGGATTGAACTTCTCTCTCATTTAATGACAAAGCCCAGGTTCTTGGGCAGTGTTTATCCTCCTCCCTGCCTCAATCAGATGACTGCAGGACCAAGTATCTAATGAACAGTCTCAACATCTGACACCCAAGAATGCAGCCTTGATTGTTTTGGTTTTTCCCATTTCTCAGGAAAATGTTTTCTGGGAGAAGTGAAAAGCATCAATATGGTGAGAAAAGCTGCACTTATAATACAACATCATCAATTTAGGCTTCGATATCCTCCTAAAATCTTAAAAGATGCAGAATAGAGGCCAGCAGTCCTCTAAATTATCAGTGAATTATTTGGAATTATAGGGAATATTACTACAGCAGAGCAGTAGAGAGAAGGTTCTTACCCAGAAGTCAGGCACAGTGATGGTGAGGATGATTAGGATCAGATCAGATTTAGTGCTAATCTTGGCTCCTCCCCAGCTCTGGAATGCATTAATTCTGATGGCATTCACAGAGACCCTCCTGCCACAGCCAAATTTTTTCCTAAAATTTAAATCCTGCCACCGTTTGAAGTCTCATCATTAATGGAAGGTCATGTGTTACTATCAGTAGCAGGCTCTGTCCCATTTGTGATCTTACTGCTGCCTGGATTGGTCTTCTCCTTTCAGGTCCCAAATTCTACTTAATATTCAAAAAAGACCTGCAAATTATAATAACAAAAGCAAAATACATAACAATATGAGCCCAATAACTGGTAGAAGCCATTTTCTATCAAATCCAGTGAGAAAAATGGATTAGAAATAATGAGAATATCCAGTAATAAATATTTACACTTTTTCCTTTTTTTTAGATTATTTGCATGGGCACAAAGAACTTTCTTTACCTACTCAAGGAAAGTTAATGTAACATTTGATTTGCAAAGAGGCTGGGAAGGTAACAGCCATGAAACCCTGTATTCACACAAGGTTTATTGATTTCTCCAAACTTCTGTTTGCCCTCATTTGCTTTCTGTGGACACAGGAAGGAACACATATTTCTGTAGCAATTTTTCACTTTATTTTAGCCTATGGTAGAATCTACTTTTCTGGAAATGAGATCCTGCTGAATTACTCCTTTTTAAAATGAAAGAAATTGATGTGTATTCTTTGCTGTTCAAAGGATTTAGAAATGTTTGAATGAGGATCACAACCTCTCTGTTCCCCTGGTTGAATTATTTTCCTAAAAATAATATGGAGGGTGCACCCAAATTCACTGATATTTCTGAAAGGCTGAAAAATGTTTAATTATAATCTTCAGAAGAAGTAGGCAGTGGTGGTTTAGACAAAGAAAAAGGGAAGTAAGACAGCCAAGTATCACCAATTTTTGTTAAAATTAGTAGAAAATTGGACAAAATCACACTTTTGAAAATATTTTGTAAATACCAGATTTGGCACCATGCTTAAGACCACTGAAAAACCTTTTCCCAGTGACCCTTCCAGCTACTGATGTGAATAAATCTACATGAGGTGAAAGGGGCAATGCCTGAGAAGCATGTGATAATTCTTTGTTTTGTGTGAGATTCCCATTTGTGTGTTTTCTTAGCCTTTCCTCAAACGTTGAACATGAAATAATTTGTCCCAAATGACCATATAAATTAAGTTTATACTGCATTTTGCTTAGGTTCCAGGAATCTATTTTCCTTTTGATTATCTATGCTTCAAAACAGAGAACTTGGAACATGTAAAAAAGCTAAAACACACTTTAAACACTTGATGAAATGCAAAGGCAACACTAAGCCTACTACAGTAAAGGAGTACTTAACCCTGAAAGAAGTGTTTTAAATAAACATTTTCTGTTTGGAAGTCCAACAGAGGATGCCAATTGCCAGGAATGGCTGGCACCATCGTGTGTCTGGTGACACCAGCAAGTGTGAAAACTGTTCTCATTAGTGGAAAAGAAGGCAAATGTATGGCAAGCAAAAGCAAAAAGGTTCAATATTGAGAGATGAAAATACTCTCACAGATTTGAAAGCCACCCCATTTCTCTCACATTTTCAAAGCTTTTCTAAAAACCCTGCCATGCTTGGCTCTCCACCTTCTGCCACACAGAAGGTACCTATTAAAATGTTTTGTTATATAATCCTCATTTCACTTTATCCATGTCTTGCCCTGACACATTCAGCAGTTCAAGGAGCCTTGGATGCTTTCTTAGAGACCTCTTTCCATGGGAAATATCCAACAGATATTTCTTCATATGTTTGGATTTACTTGATAAGGGAGAAAAGGTCACAAAGGCACACCACTTATCTAAATCAGTTTTTAGGAATCTGTTGAATTACCTTGCCCTGAAAAACTTGTGAGGCTTGCCACAGAAAATTCCCATCCCTTTGTCTTTGCAGTGTTACTGTAGCAGGAGAAGAGTTTCCTTTTCATCATCCACTCCCAGCCTCAAATTCCATTATCAATAAACTCTCACACACATTTTTCCCCCTCATACAGAGACACAGGCATTGATTCATTCCTCTCCACTCACACCAAGTCAATTTGAATGCAACAATTGTCTTCATTTATTGATTTAGTCCCAGGAAAAGAGAAAGAGGAGGTAGACTACATAATACAAGTGTGACAACTTTTATCAAAATACAATTTCTTCCCACTGCTACATAAATTTATTACATCTCTGTAATGGGACAGCTTGTGAGCAAACATGCAAAATGATGTAAAAAATGCTCATGAGTATGGATTGCAGGCAGAATTTCTGTCTGTATCAAAAGAAAGGGGTTTTAAGTATACACTTACACATCCCACTTCAATAAAAGCCTGTACAATTCTGGAGCCTGACAGTTTGCAAGACACCAATGAATATTTTATGTCATGTGGAGGAAGTAACTTCTTCTGACACTGCTTTCTTATTTATACCTCAGTAAACCTGTGCCTTGAACAGGTAGACATGCAACTTCATGAGGCAGACTTTGAGGTGATTAATTCTGTTAAAAAATAATTAACATTTAGAAATGAGAGAAATCTGTCACTGAAGAAAAAGCAAATGATCATTCCTTAAAAGTTCAGTTCAGTTTCCTACATAGGGAAGACTAAGGGGTCTTGAAGAAGAGGAAGAAGTAATTTCAAAAAGAGGAAAAATCACTTTGAAACTGAAGTTAGTGACCAGCTAATGTCAAGAAAGGATAAAAGTAAGAAAAACACAAGCATAGATTTTGAAACAGAAAATCAGATATAGATACCACCAAACTGATTCGCAGACGATGTAGCAGTGAAATACAAACTCTCTTCTAAATTAGTCTTGCTTACAATCAGTGTTTGCTGCTCCTACTTTAACATACTCATAATTTTCTTAAATTCTTAGCAGAATCCAGGGAAATATTGCCTTCTGAATTCGGTGTCATGGCCAGTCAGAATCTCAGTGCTGCACAAGGATACATAGGGATGGCCATTGCTGTGGAATGCACCTGACAATGCAAATTAAACTGTTTTAACACGGAACATAATCCCTCATCCATGTTCTCTGTTGTGCTGATATTTATTCCCATGCAAACGAGTTGCATGAAATATCTTTATGACTTCTATCTAATGGAACAGCTCATGAGAAATGAATGAATTATCACATCTGTTATTGTAACACTACAGAAACATTCCAGGACAGAAATATTTACTAAAGTGCAGGTAGATCAGAGCTGATGGAAATACATTCTGTTCAAGAATTAAAGTATTTTAAAGTACATGCTTTTTAATAGAAAGGATCAATGAATGTTTCACTGATTCAAATGTGCAAATAACATCCTCCTAAATTCTAGGACATATTTAATCACAGGGCTTAGGGGTTTGAAAAAAAAATTGCATTGATTAACACACTCCAAGGCTCCTAAAGTGGTGATGACACGTTGGTCATTCTCAGGAGTGTATTAATTCATTTCAAAGGGGGCCACATTGCAGCTTTTCCATGTGCCAGTCTCTTGGGGATACAGAATCCAGTGAAGATATCAACTAAATATTGTGAGAGAAGAACCATGTCTGTAAGAGTTCAAGAAAATAGAAATTATTTTTTATCAGGTTTTGAATACAAACAGCAGTTGTAGGCACAGCCTCAGGCAATCTTGGTAGGGATGTGAGAATTTTCTAAGAATTACTGCAACTATAAAAGCCAAAAGAAAAGGTGATAGATTCTATTAATCCCAGCAAAGAAAGTGCAGGGATCCTGTTGAAAAAATGATGTTGGTTTCTCAAAAGCTCTTAAAGGCTAATGATATCTGAATCTACAAACAATATTTTCCTTTCTAGGTGTAGCTGGTGCTTATTTGTTTTGACAATGTTTCCAAGAAAAATTAAACTTTGACTTTCAGAGTGGGTCAAAATTGGACTTAAGTTGTTAGAAGATTAACTAACTGTTCTACTATTACTGTGCTGGGAGTAATTCTAATTATTTACTGGAATACATGGCACTAGACTTGCAATTCCTTAATAGCAAATGCAATTCCCTTTCTTTTCTTTTCTTTTTTTTTTTTTTTTTAAATAGTGCATAATCAGGTAGTAAGGGCACACAAAATGGAAAGTAAATGTTACTACAGGAAAATCTGCTCAGTGAAGTTCAGCTAACAGTTCAGTTGCCCTTTTGCAGCTAATTGGGAAGATTGTTTGAAAAAGTAATCGTTGATTTTACCAGCAGAACAGAATTCCTATTCAAGAATAGAATAGGAATGGGCTTCCAGGTGCATTAACATCTACAAAAGTTATTTCTGTGCTTATTGTTTTTCACAGGTGAGCTTCATGGCTCAATCTGCAATTTGTTTTGGAAATATTACATTACATTTCAGAGAGGGGACTCTTTCCTCTACTTTTCAAAACCTTTCTGTAGGTATCAGGTGCTCAGGCTGCCCAGACCTCTCCCAGAGGTAGAATTGGCTCCTCTGGAATACTGGCCCAGTAAAGTCTCACCAGGCTCTGCATTCTTCCTTTTACCTGCATCAAGTGAGGTTTTTATATCCCTCTTTGTTTTCTTTCCACACTTATTCCTCTCTTTGAAATTTGGCTGTGACCAGTACTGTGTCTCGGTGCAGTGCCTTGGAGTGAGTGATTCTCGCAGTGTGTTCCATCATCCTCTGCTTTGGGCCCCAAAAATGGCTGTGGGATCCTCAAGACCTGGCTGTGTGAGGGGCAGGGAGAGGCTTCTGGTTTTCTGTGAGGTGTTTTTGAAACCCAGGAGGCATCTGCTTTTTCTTGCCTTGTGGGCATTCTGGTTGTGAATAAACCTCTGGGTTTTTTTTCTGTTTCATCTATTACTGTTCATTTCCTATTGGTGGAAAGGGATTTTTGGTACCCTTTAGATGAGACCACAGTCACTCCAGAGTGTCCTCTTTTAAACCATCTCTCAAACAGAGACATGCAGAAAGGGATTTTGAATTTTGTTTTTCCCAAGAATTGATTATTCCACTGGAATCAAAGCTTTTCTGGTGCCACTGGAATGTCCAGCTGAACACAAAGAAGCAAAGACAGACCCCTTTACTGTTTTCTAGTTCCAAACTGAAATGTGTGTTTGCAATCCATCCTTTTCCTATGAGACCTGGTGACCCCAAGGGGGTCACTTGTCTGAATAGCACAACTCATTCTTAGAGGGGAGCTGGGGACATCCTGAGCAAACAGAACAAAGTCAAACCAAAAGGGATGAGCTTTACTGGGAAAAACAAACAAAAAAAAAAGTAAGTTTTGTTAGCTGTGACTCTTCAACCCATGTCACAAGTTGGGTCCTTGTAATCGTGTGACTACAAACCATTTTGCACTGTCACCTTCCCCAAAGGCACAAAAGGACATCCAAAATGCACTGTTTGTGAAGGTCAGGGCAAGGAATGATGTCAGAGGGGCATTTGTTAAAGATACAAATATTACTTCTGGAAGAACTAAATGAGAGATTCGATCCAAGCTAGTGAGAGGAGAAATATGAGAGAGTTTAAGGTGGTGTCAAAATGATGAGCTGAAAGATATTTTGACTTGTTTTTCAGCTTTACTGTTTTTAACTTGTATGGCCTTTGGAGCCTGTGATCAGTGAGTCCTTAGCACCCAAGGAACAATTTAGTAATCAAAAGCACTGCAGTGTACACAAGAATCTGAGTTTGAAGCTAGAATGCCACAGAAACCATTTACCAGGGAAAGAGCTAAGAATTCAGAATAAAACTTTGATTTTTGTTGAATAATTTACAAAGATATGGAGGCAAAAATTGGTTCTGTATAAGAAATCAGTTTCAATTTTGTTATGGGCTATTAGTTAAAACTTCCTTTTATATGTACACTAGGAAAGCTGAGGATCCCCCAACTGATGCCTTAAGAGGCCTCCTAGAAACAGAGAACAGGCAGGAGGAAACGAATAAAAGCAGGTATTTATTTAAAAGGCCTTCAAAGGTATCCCTGGGGACCGGGGCTGTTGCCCAAGATGGACCTCAAGATGGACCTCAAGATGGACCCCAAGATGGATGACAGCTCACGAGTTCTTCACACTTTTATAAAAAATAGATTCTTAGCTGGGAAGATCAGCACATTCCCATTGAAATCAGAGGAATTTTATATTAGCTGAGAGTCCTACTATTGAATTCTTTCCTTTCTCCAAACAAAACTATCCATTCAGTTACCTGCAACAGGAGCAAATTTCAAATGTGAAGCCAAGGTGACAACACTGACCAAGGGGTCTTCTCAATTACTGTCAGAAAAGCTGATAAGAGGGAAAGAGATTACAATTCAGTGTTGACATCTGCTCTTAGCCAGAGCCCCCCAGCTCAGGGTGAGGAGGGGCTTGGCCGTGGCTGGGAATACAATGCCACAGAGAACTCTGAGCTCATCATGGCTACCACCACTTCCTGAGAGACATAAATTGCATCCATGACAGCTGTGAGGGATGGCAGGTGTCGCCCTGATTTTTAGAAATCTTTTAGCCTTCTGATGTTTTCATTCTAGTTGCAAGCTTTCCCACACATTGTTCTGTAAACAACTCAGTTGTTTTGCATTCCTTCGTAGAGGTGGAGAAAGTTGATGGATTGGTAACTTGTCCAGTGTCATTGGAGAGGTGGCCCTTTCACCCTCCAATCCACTGTCACTTTTGTAAAACTATAAATAGTGGAGTCAGAAAATAAACTTCCCTCTTTAGCTCTCACCTTTAGCTTGCGTTCACGCGTGTGCTTTCGTGTCCTACAGTGACAGGCAGGCTGCAGGGCCCATCCTGGCATTTGGTGCCCCACCATGGGGACTGCCTGCCACACTTCCACACCTTCTGCTCAGAGCTGGGATATGAGACAAGGCACAGGGTGTGCCAGGAGACAGAGCGAGGAGGGGGAGCTCCATCCTGGTGCCCACCCACAGTTTTGTAGCAGTGTAGGAGTGAGGGGCCAAAGGGAGGGACACCATGGAAGGTGCTGTGGGCTCACAGAGGCAGACAGCAACTCAAAAGTCAGAACAAATCATTCTTTGGGAATTTAGCAGTGGTTTGGGGGTGGGGTAAACTCCATTTTCAGCAGCAGAGGTGTCCTCTGCCAGGGTGAGGGCTCCTCAGCAGCTGAGAATATGCCAGCAGTGTGCCCTCCAGGACATCTCAGGTGATGTAGGTGATATCCTGCCTATGTGAAAATGCCTGGCCGACAGGCAGGAGAGATATCTGGGGGTTGATGCCTTTTATATTTTTCAGATCCTGCACTGCCCAGTGTGTAACTGAATTTTCTTTTGGCCTGTTAATTCTGCTCTCTGTGCCAGGCAGACATAACAAAGCCACTCTGGGGCTGCTCTCCAGGGACACCCAGATTGTCCCAGGCCCAAAAATATAAACCAAAAGCCTCTAAAGGGGGTTAAGATGAGGGGATTTACATCATTAACTGAAGCTTTAATTGGAGAATTAACCCTGATATTCAAATGAACCAAAAAGTGTGAAGAACTCATGACCTGCTGTCCATCCTGGGGTCCATCTTGGCAGTGGCCTCTGGCTGCCCAGGGGTACCTTTGAAGGCCTTTCAGATAAATACCAACCTTTATTCCCTCATTCCTGTCTAGTCTGTGTTTCTAGGAGGCCTCTCCAGGCATCAGGTAAGCTGTAACTTTTAAAACAGCAAGCTGAAATCATATCTAAAGTAACAGGACTCTTAACTGTACTGGGTACCAGCTCATCAGCAGTTAACCTAGCTGTTGGAAACAGCACCTCAAGTCAGGGAAGTTTTCCTCTGAATGCAAACCCATTAATTGCCTGTGCAAGAACTAGAATTAAAGTTCAAGCAGTCATTCATAGTATGGGCATTTTGGGTGTAAATTGATGTGCTCCAGCAGAAATTCATAGGATTTTTAGCTAGTATTGTTTAGACACAAGTGTTTGCTGTCACTGGCCATCCCAACAATGTCACTGTCATATTTACAGAGACCCAATTAGTTCTAACATCAGAGGAAAAGATGAGCAGAGCATACAGCAGGCTTACACACAGCTTAACTGTAGGTCATTAAAATGGTAGTAACTATCTGCTGGAGAATAAATGAAAGCTGTAAACTGTGCTCATCTCTAGGAGAACTTAGGTTATTGTTATAATTGTCATCTAATTGAAAGGAGATGCCACTGCTTTTACAGCATTAAATATATGTTCAGTCCCAACTACTCAAATCAGAGGTCAACAAGTATGAAAATATGTGCTATAAAAAGGGAAAAAACCCTATTACTGAAACTGCTGTTATAAACAAGCTAATCTTTTACTACTTGCTCATCACTTTGTCAGTATCAGTGTTTAGAAAATCTACAAAGCAACATTTTTAGTTTCTTAGATAATAAACCCCCTCCACTTTGTTTCTATTACTTCCCTAAGAGAGATCTTAGCAGTTTCTATCTATTACATAGGAAAAATTTGTTTGCCAAATGAGGGATAAGGAGAAAAAGTGATAAACCATTGAATATTATTAATGATGAAACCTAAAATTCTTCCATTTCCCTTTGAAGTCTGCCAGTCTTGTTCTGTGTCTACTGTGAGAATGAAGATAAACTCAGATATGGAAAGAAAAGAAAGGAATTGAGCTGTTTAATCTTCTTGTACTGATAATTGCAAGGTGAGATACTTCTTTATACTCTGTGCTTTCATTGCCTTCATATGACAAGGCCCTCAGTATTTTATTTTAAACACATTTTGCTATTTTTAGAGATGGCTTCTTACAGTTTTCCTTGTATTTCAGTGATCACCATATTAGGGGCAAGGAGAGCAATGTCATCATCCTTAGACAGTTTCAGTTTTTCTTCCTTGGTCTAAGAAACCCAATGGAGATTGAGTGCACATTTCACAAGCCAAGTCTGCCAGGTCTTGGAAGGGGATTTTGGTTTTCCCTCTGCACCCACCTTGGGGTGGGTGAAGATTTTGCTTTGCACTGAGTGCAGGTGGCTGAGAAAAGGTTTTGGCATGGAGTGGGACAGGGACCAAAGCAGGGTGCACATAATCTTGTGGAATTAACATGCTTTATGTTCTACTTGTTGTTTTATGGGAATATACTCAGACCTGCTTTTCCCTTGTTTACCTTCCCCATAAGGTATTTCTATGAAAAAGCAAGAACTCCAAAGTAAGGCTTCTCAGGGTTTGCTAATTTAAAATCAGGCTGTATAAACCAGAGGTGTTGCAGCACTCACCACAGAGTTCACAGAATTAGCTTTCAAGGGGCCTCCAACATTAACACAGAGTTTACTGCAACTAGTGACTTCCTCAACAACTTTTATTTGAATACCAGCCTAGGAAAGTTGAAAATTATAAAATTGCAAGTGGAAGAGAAGTCTTGAAAGTGTGAAATGTTTTCCTGATCAGCAGTTTTAAGCCTTTTTCTTAAATGTATAAACAATGAAATGGCCATCAGCCAGATTAAAATAAACTTCATTTCTGCAGGGTTTTCCTGGCAGTTCATACATTTTTCTGTACTACTCTGTGACCTCAGGAAACAAAAGAATTAAGAACAGTGGGATGAGTGAACAATTTATTGACAGGTCAGGCTTAAAGAATTAGAGTAAATGGGGTAATATCTGGCTCCTGGCCAGTCATTACTGATGTTCCCCAGGGTTCAGTTTCAGCCTTGTTCTCTTCAATGTTCTCACCAAACTTGGGCATGGGAATTGCTTGAAACTAACCTTTTTTTGACTAAATTAAGGGAAACAATTAGTTCCCTCAAAGGTGGAGAGGCCTTACAGAGGGATTGTCATAAAGCAGAGCACTGGGCAACCACTGACACTGAAATTCAACAAGTACAGATGGCAGGGTTGGCACCTGGGGTGGGGTAATCCTGGGTGGACACACAGACCAGCAGGCTTGGGGCACTGCCCACCTCCCTAGGAGGTCTGTTACTGTGTTTGGCCATTCTTGCTGTAAGAAAATGCTTCCTAAAATCAAACTGGGACGGGGCAGCCTGGAGATCACCCACTAAGGTGTGTGAACTTTTAAAGACAGGGAGCACAGAAGATGGAGCCAGGCTCTTTTCTGGGGTGTCCAGCAAAAGGACAAGAGACAACAGGCACACAAAAGCCATGGATAATTCTGTCAGCCATCAGGAACACAAAAACCTGTTTTTACTGTGAAGGTGAATGAGCACTGGCACAGTTTGCCCAGAGAGGTTGTGGGGCCTCCCTCCTCAGGGATAGTCAAAAGCCACCTGGACATTGTCCTGTGCAACTCTAGGAGTCCTCAGCCATTCTGATTCTGTGTTGTTCCTGCATGGGGTAATTTCCCCAAATTCCTCTTTCTTTGATGCTTTCCTATACCCATCTTTATGTTTCCAAACTTCTGCTTTGAGTAAACTCTGCAAGTTAAAATTATAAATTTTCCAGAATTTCCCAGGTCCTGCAGTGTATGAATCCACCTGTCAAGCTCTTAAACTGAGCTGCAAGAGCCATGTCTTGTCTTCAGTTCATCTAAGGATTAGACATTTTAAATTATTGCACTGAAATCGAGGGAAGTTTTGTATCATAATTCTTACACTACCTCCTAAACTCATGAAGTTCACTTCTTGGGGAGCAGAAAACAAAGATGGACAAGTTTTATGAGCAAGCTCCTGTCTTGGGGTGTAAATAATTGAATGAATAGCATAGAAAATGAAACAGTTTTCATTGTGTATGAATGATTGGTTCTCCAAAATTAGATATTCTAATTTAATGCATGCATGTCTTATACATGACTATATATTGAAAATTTATATTCAAAGATTATGCCAAGAGGTTCACTCAGCTGGGAATTCTTAAAGGACAATAAATGAAGTAAGAAAAACATGTTAGATGATATATGGCACCAGAAATTTCCAGAAATTATCCGAATTTTGAGTGTACTGCCAGCTGTTCTTCAAATATGAAGCATCAGTCAAAATTACACTGAATAAATAGTCCAATGTTTCTAAAGGGCTTTTCATTCCTTCCAGTGTCTTAGAGGTTTCTGTGCTAACACATCAGGCCATTATGCAAATTAAGAAGCATTGCATGGAAGACAAGAGGCTCTGCACCAATTTCATTTTGTCAGGTTTTTTCTGTTTCTCAAGTGTCCTCACTTGTAGATATTTATTTGTAAAGGGGTTGTGCAGGATGGGCCACTTCTCCCAGATGTCATCTGCAGAGCTGAATATCCTGGAACTCTCCAACTCCTACACTTCCAGAATAAACCACAACTTTTTTGGGGAAGTTGTTTAAACACTGAGGGAAATAATCTCATTTTCACAGTTTGCCACTGTGAAAGCATGTGAGCTAACACCTATTTGCCTACTCCCTACAAAATGAGAGTTTGTTCCAGAAATGCTTTATACAGAAAAGTCGAGTTAAAGTTCAGAAAATACTTGCTATTCTACAGTGAGGTGTATGTCACTTCTTCAAGAGATTTTGGGCACTGGTTTTTTTTTCCTTGAAGCACAGTCAAGACATTCCTCCAAGAGAATTTATTTAGGGTGGAATTTCCTGTTGGAAGAGGAAAGACAAGTGTGGCCCTCTGTCAGGAGTGCCAAAAGCAGCCCTTACCTGAGCCACAGCAGTCTGGGTGCCTGACTCCCTATCCAGAGCTGGACTGAGCAAGGATCTGGTATGCTGGTGGCATAAAGGACCTCTTGGTTGTGCTCAATGTCCTTAGAGGCCAATTTAAGTGTTTCTGAATTATGCTAAGAGTTGCTGAGGACGTAGCCAGTGCCTCAGTGTGCATGGATGGGTTCATACATTCATTTCCCAGTTCCTCTAGGGGCTTTTATTTTGTTGTTGTAACAATCTTTGAGAATTCTTGGGTTTGTCTGGGTGCAAAATAAGATTAAGAACAGGCATAGATTTTTTTTATTATGGCTCCAGTCAAGAACTGAATAGAGATTACAGGTGTTCAGGTCTGTGGATTTAAAGCAGTGCAGTGCAAACAAGAGCGAGTAGATGGCAGAAAGGAACCTACAAAAACCTATAAGACACTTTAGCACATAGAATATGCATTATTTTCACAGAGAGGGCATTCCCACCCCCTCTGTCAGAAAACTTGGGCACAGCTGATAAGAAGTTAGAGGCATAAGTTTCCATTCAATCAAAGAGATACTACCTGGTGGTAACCCAGAGCATTTAAAATAAGCATGTAGGAGACACTCACACTTCTAGACCGATCAGCTGTATCAAAAATTAGTTTCTTCAGCACAGAAATAGTCCACAACCAGCATTTTAAATGACAGTACAGTATCTGGGAGGAGCAACAGCAACCTGAGACACTTGGATTGCTGACTTTATTCCTCCTTCTTGCTAATAAATCACCACAGGCATGGAAGGAAGAGAGAACACACTAGGTTTTTTTCTGTATTAGCAACACATTATCCAATTTTCTGTATTAGCAATACATTATCTAATTCAACCACCATCATCACCTTTTTCCCTCCGAGTTATTTGTGAAGTGAAGAACTTATAAGAAAATGAAGAACTATATCAGAAAACAAGTAGAATTAGTTTCCAGGAAAGTGAAGCACAGTGCAGGGGGTTCTTAGAGTGCAACAGCAAAGCTGAATTTACTTTGAAACACTTACGTTACTAAGGCAGAAAATGAGACCCCTTTGATAGCTCTTAACCATAATAAACCAGAATTGAACACTATGCAAAGACAATCTGCTTCCACTGCTAAGAATAAGAAAATTAGGGAAAATTATGAAAAAAAAATCCTACTTGTATGGGGGGGAAAAATTATAAAAGGGAAAAAAATAATGCAATTACTTAAGGGACGTTGAACATTAGGTGGAAATGGCAGACATTGCCAAATTGCAATGATTCTGAAAAAGGTGAACTATTGATCCAAATACTGGTGGGGGAAGGATTGTCATTCTCTTTCCCTTAGGCCTGGCATTCAGAGGGGAACAGAGATGTGAAGTAACAAGCTGAATAATGAGAGGAGCAGGAGGAAACGCCAGGCTGTGCACAACACCATTTCCATATTGATGCTGGAAAATATGCAGGCATCATTCACACAAAATACTCAAACAGCAGACACCAAGATCACAAAGTAACAACTCTGAAAGCAACTCTGTCTTCACATCTGAAGTTTTTAAGCTGGGAAATCATAACTTACAGATCCTTTGTTTGGATTCTCTCTCAATAAGTGTCAGGAACTCCATGGCCTCTCTGAGGGCTGCTGCATTATTTATTTCTTACTGTGCTTGGGAGTGTGTTGTGAAGGAGGAGCCAATCCAGATAACCCCACAATATCCTAAGACTAAGCCTCAGCAAGATCAGGTTTCTGGGGAATAATGTTTCTGCCAAAAAGGAATTTAATGAAGTGGCAGATTGCAAAGGATAATCTCCAGCCTTCCTGGCCAAGAATACAGAAATAATTCTCCAGGTGACCAAAGAATAGTTCAAACCAGGAACTAAAGCAGGATACAGAATCACAATTTCTACAGAACTTTTAGAAGGGCATGAAATCTCCCATGATTTGCACTGCCACTGCCCCTTCAGAAGGCATGATTTCCCTGCAGTTTGGTACAGATCACCAGGCACTTACAGATGTGATGGACACTCTGCACCATCTCCAAGATGGTTTGCATATATAAATAGTGAAGATTGACAATTTTTTTTAATTTGATACAGGGCTGTGACTGACACTGCTTACAGACACCCAGAAAATTGTGTATTTGAATAAAATACCGTCACATAGCATATGAATTAGGTCACAGATAAAATTAGATTGCAAATCCAATAGTGACTATACAGAGACTGGTACTTTTCATCACTGTTGGAATGGGACTAAGCTAAATTCTTGTGGGGAATCTTCCCAGAACACTTTCCATGACTTCTTCCTCAAAGGTGACTAAAATTCTTTTTCCACTTAGTGAAACAAAGTTGTATCATTTGAATCTTACAGGAGAAACTCACAGGCATCAGATAAGGACAAAAATTAGAAGGGTATATAAACATCTTTTTTCCTGTGAACTTTGTCCATACAATTTTTTTATTTTTTGACAGTTTTTATTTTTTCTGTCAACTCCCTGTGTCTCTAAGATGCAGCAATCTCTGCATTGACTGATTGCCAGAAGGTTTCTTCTGTCAACTCTAAACCCTGCTGGTCCTCATTTCAGCTTCACTTGCCTTCTTCAAAAGCAGAAAGCTTTCAGCACCTTGTCTTACTTTAATTTCCCAAAATTCTCCAACACCTGAAGCCAACCCACCATCATAGTCAGTTCTTCTCCCACAAATCCCCTTCTCCCCTCTACCCACTGGGTTTTCATCAACTTTCAGAATGGTTTTGCACAAGTCCACAGTCAAAGACACAATTTTAATACAACTTTGTCACAAGGATGGCTCATTCTGCATCACTTCAGAGAAGTTGTGTGCAATTTTAGTGACTTCATGCACCTCATTATATGGGATAGCTGTATGAAATTCATATATTTTATTGTTATGCATGGTTTGCACTAAGCCATCTCAGACAGAAGTGTGAAGCATCAATTTGATACACAGTAAGTAAGGCATTTCAGCATTTCAGTCAGAGAAAAACACCAAATATATTGTATGAGCATCACTGCTATTTGACTTATCCTAAGCTATGGCTACTCCAGCTTACTGCTGAACTACAATATTCTGCAGAGCCAAAATAGCAATGACTTTTTCTGAGGCTGAGATTTGACCAACCACTGCAAGGCAAAGCTGTTCAGCTCAGACACACTGTTCCTATTGACCCAAGAGTTCTTCAAATCATCTGTTGTCTTCTTTTTGTCTGTATTTTCTGGCACTTAATACCAGCTTTGAACAAGTGCACAGCAATTTCTAAAACTCCATGATGGTTTTATATGAAGGCACAGAAAAGGCTGTTCAAAACTGGTAATGAAAAGCTAATTTTCCACTAGCAGTGGATGGACCCAATGCAAGCATGAGTTTTAGAAAATGTTAAAAGTTAAATAGTTCAAGTGTGTCAAATAAAAAGGTGGGTGAGAAACTCTTACCTGTTTAACTCTTTCAGGCTCTCTTTACATCCAGTGTTAGGAATCAACAATTGCATCAGAGCATGAGGTTCACCTGTCCCCAGGCACTGGGAAAAAAAGAAGCTTTATGGATAGGTATTTCTCCTAAAAACCTTGTAGTTTGACAAAATACAGTCTAACCAACTTAATCACCTGTGTCAAGAAAGCCTAACATAAACCAGCAGGGCAGTTCCTAAAGAGCAGCTGCAGTGGAAAACACAGAAAGGGAGGAAAATCACTGAGTATGAATCAACAAAGCAGAAAGAGATGGTGATGTCTGAGGAATTATTTGTCAGGAAATTGGCTAATTCTTGGGGATAATTATAGCTGCTGAGCAGAAGGGCTGAGCTCCCCAGGCCCAGCTGATGTTCATGAGGGATCCTGGTGCTCTGTGTCCCTGATAAAGCAGCTTGTTGTTTACAGGGCTTAAAGGAAAACCAACAACTCTCAGAATCTCTCTCCAAAAGTAGCAAATACAAAATTTTGAAATTAATTAGGACAAGCTGAGTGTTTCCCACTCAACTTGAGAGATTTATATAAATATTTTAGGCCCTCTATCTGGCAAATTTTGGGTGATGTAGCAGAAGAGCAAGGAAAGTAATAGCAGACAACAAAAATGAGATTGTTCTAGCATGAACAGGACTGAGGGGCCCACACCCCAAGGTATTCCTTTCCCACAGGAAATAAGCACCTAAATTACATTTTATTGGTACTATAGACCTCTTTATTCTCCACTGTATTTTCTCTCTTTACAACTAATATGGAAACAGAAGCAGGCATGGCAGTGATTTGTCTTCTCAAGCATAATTACAGGCATATCTATTCCTGTGTGTAAATTAGTTTACAGCTCCTCTGTGTGTTCTACAAGAGCAGAGACTAATGGAAAATAGAATAATATTGAGAAAAAATAAAATTACTGGGAACATTGTAAATTACCCAAATGGTGTTGATGTGACAAAATTAAACAAGAGAGACATTGATTGGCAGGTTTTAGTTAGATATTTATTCTAGGACATGACTAACAGCCAAGTGTACATTTTGACAAGGATGTCAGTACAAAGATAGCTTTCAAACTATAACTAGCTTTTATTTTACTTCTTTAATGACTTTTCAAACAGTTCAGAAGCAAAGATGGGTCCATATTCAGACTTCCAATAGTGATGATCACAGAGACTTGTCAGATTTGGTGATACACTCCATAAACCTGCAGACAGGACCCTGAAGTTTATGTGACTAAGATGTGATTTAGATAAATGCTCTACAGCAACAGTAACACAGCCATTTCCTTTGTTTTCTGGGAGCTGGCAGTGCCATGGAATGCTGTGCTGCTCACAGCAATGCAATAGCATTCATCTGAAATCGGGAACTTGGAAATAACACTGGCATGACCTCTTTTTCTCCTTTGCATTTTGCAAAAGGCAGCACAAAAGCAGGTGAGTTTCTTAAAAGCTTTGGAACTGCTGTGAATCAGACACATCATGAGCCAGACAGACTGCTTTTCATTATAGCAAGTACAAATTAAATTTTTTTTTCCTCTCTCTTCCTTTCATTAGGAATGGGCAATAATTTTCCCATTTGAGAAGCTGTCAGGGGAAGGGTGACTGTTGTTGAGCTCAGTGAAGTGTTCTTGATTTCAAATGAGTGAGTTGAGCTTGTTAACTTATTCTTTGTTATTGACAGACTGAAATACACAATTATGATTCATGTCAAGTATTTCCAAACTATCTCCACTGTTGACTCAAGCTATTTGTATGGAGAGCCCAAAATATCTCCTCTTCACCCCACTCGCCATCTTTCTGTCTTTACTTAACAGCTGTTGCAAATGACAGAAGTTCCATGGAGCAAAAGTTGCCAGCAGGCTTGGGTATTTTAAAAGTAGATGAGGCACAAGTATATTTATGTTTTTTTTCTTGGATATAAAAACTGTTGCCTGTACAAAATGCTTCTGCCTTTTATTATTTTAATAGTTCCTTCTATTAGCTGCTTTTTTTACAAGTTTATTGTAAACCTACATGAATTATTTTCAAGTCTATATTTTGTCAGGGAAAATATTCCTGTTTGTCCAGAGGTGTATTCCAATCATGACAAATTAAAAATACATAATATTCACTTGAATATTTTAGTTTTTATTGCCAACAAATAAATTTCCCCCATAGTGATCACAAGAATAACTGACCTACTTCTACACTGAAAGATAAAGCTCTGAGCTTTAACAGTCTCCATCCTTCAGGAAAAACTTGTTCTGCTTTCATACATGGAGTTATTGCACCCACCATGTATTAAACTTAGCGTTGTGCCATTACATAAAAGAAACAAAGTTACTTGAAAAAGGGCATCTTTGGTTCCAGAAGAATATAATTTTGAATTCTGAATAGCAAATTGAATTGAGTGACATTTTTCTTTGCTTCCTGCACCATTTGGGTACCACCTGCCCAAGCTCCTGGACTCAATTTCCATCATGAGCAGACAACCAAACAGTGGCTGCAGCTCTCAGGAGGGCTCCACCCCATTCCCAACTTCTTTGTACCCACCATACCATGTGTGGTGTAGTCACATCTGGCAAAACTCTGTCTTTTCCTCTTTATTCCTATAGAGTCTGCACCTTCAGCACAGCCCTTTCCATGAGTCAGGAGACATTTAAAACAATGTCTGAAGTGGAGCAGCACTTCAGAAACACAGCCCCAAAGGACACCAAGCTCAATTACCCAATAAAGGATAGGAGGAAGGCAGAGTCTTTAATTCAGGAACAGAGAGAAGGATGGAGAGTCAATTTGGGGACCTTGGCCATCCTTCCCAGGCACAGTGCAGACATCTGGGCACAGAGGGCTCCATGTGAGCCCTGCTGAGCTCACACTGGAGCCACCCCATGCTGACACAATTATTGCACCCACCTCTCCTGTCTGTCCCATACCCGCGGGCTGCACTTCGGAGAATTGAGATGTTCTAACAAGGAAAGTCCATAAAAGCTGTTCTGTTCTGTTGTAATTGGTTCTGTGGACTTTCAAGAGAGGTTTTAAGTTATAATGGATCATACCTGACTCCAAACTGAGGTCCTGACATGCAAGTGGCAGGTGAACCTCATGATGAATCTGTGTTCTAGGGAGCACAGAGTCATAGCATCATTAAGGTTGGAAAACACCTCCAAGATCATCGAATCCAACCTTTGACTAAGTACAACCACAGCCACTGTCATACCCCAGACACTTAATGTTTGGGCTAAACCAAGGTTCTTTTGCTCTGGGTAGATGCCAAGGAGAAATACCAACCAGAAATTCTTGGGAGGTAAAAATCACACAAAAGTTTACTGGCAAAAATATAAAAAAAATCAAGGAACTTTGGCAGGAGAGTAAATCCAACCCCAAATTCAGTATAAAACACTTACTAGAGCATTAGCATTAACTTAGCATTTACCTAGACCATTCAAACTAGAAACCTTTAAAACCTTAAGATGTTATGTCACCCAAAAAATTCCATGAAAAGAAAATTAGGATCTGCCCCTGTGCTGCCCCTTGGGAGGATGCTGAAGAGCTCAATGAGGTCTCAGTCTCCTCTATCCAGCTGAACAGACAAAGTGCCCTCAACTGCTCCTCATATGGCTGCTCCAGACCCTTCACCACCCTTGTGGCCCATCTCCAATAGTTCAGTACCTATTTTACCTTGTGGCACCCAAAACTGCCCCACACCGGAGGTGAGGCCGCCCCAGTGCAGAGCAGAGCAGGACAATCCCCTCCCTGCCCCAACCAGCGGTGCTGGGCCCGGTGCCCCCAGAGCAGGGATGTCCCTCCTGGCTGCCAGGGCACTGCTGACCCACATCCAAGTGGCCATGGCCCAGGAACCCCAGGACTCCTCCCACAGCTGCTCCCCAGCCTCTTTCTGCCCAGGCCATACACACAGCCAAGGGGTTGCCCTGGTCCTGTCCTTTGTTCTCTGGCAGAAGAGGCTGATCCTCCACCTAGCTACGACCTCCCTTCAGGAAGCTGTGGAGAGCAACAAGGTCTACTCTGAGCCTTATTGTTTGTTTTCTTTCTAATTGATTTATAATTTTGACAGCAGTAACATTCCACTAGAATGAATTTAATTTATGTTCCAAAAAACTGTTCTATTGCTGCTATGGGGCAACTTCTTTCTTTGCCCTCTAGGTCTGTCTAAGAAATGGAGAATTCCTTTTTCCTCTCTCCATCCCTTCTTCACACCACTTGCTGTAATTCATTCACTAAGCATTGCCATCTTTACTCTGGAATAAAGAAATCTTGCTAATTTATTCTCTCCTTGCATGGAAGTTGTTCAAGAAGTTTTGATCATCTTCCAGAATAATTTGTGAAAATTCTTTGTATCCTTTATTCCACATCCTTTATGTATGGAGAGACCTGAGTTGCATTTCTGGTGTTGAAAATGCCACCACTCTTTGTAAGCATTTATGTTTTGAGGGTGATTATAAGTTTTATTTTATTCTTGATTCCTCTTTAAGCTATTCTTGCAGAACTAACTGGTAATGTTAAAAATGCAAGTGAGATCATTACAAACCAGGAAAATATCACAGTGTTCTGGCATTTAAGAACAAAGAAGTCAGTCTTCTTAAATTCTCTCATCTTCTTCATGATGTGAGTTCTTTAACTGATGGAAATGTTTGATTATGGTAATATTTAATTAACTGACTTAGAAAAACTTCACAGACAGAGCCAAGTGTCACAGTGGGATAGAAGACAGTGGATAATGGTGTCAGAGCAATATTGGAAGAAATCTATAGGTGTCTGGGGAATTTTGAAGAGAAAACAGGTATAATTAAAATAACTGTTAGCTCTTTAGCATTAGGTTATGTTATCTTAAATAGATTAAACACTTTAGTCTGAAAAAATGTTTTTTTTTTTTTTCAACCTTTTAAATTCCCTCTATCTTCATCCTCTCTCCTTATATCCTCATGAAATGGCCATCTGCATGTCTCTCTCCTTACTCAGCTCCCATTCCTTCTAACCTTTCCATAGGATTTCACAGAGCAGTAGGATCATGCTGTGTGTCTGCCATGTGTTTTGCCACCAAAAGAGGGAAGAGTCCAGATTGTGTTCTGAAAAATGAGGAAAAATGGCAGATTTAGTCTGCAGTTTCTCTCTAGCTCAACTTTTTAAAAGCCCTTGCTACAGGAGGGAGTTTACAGATGGTACCATGAGGCTGTTTCCAAGGCAGTATTAAAACTTTGCTCAAGGGCTATGTCAGCAGAGAGAAGAAACTGAAACCCTCCAGGGCATGCAGTCCCAAAGGAAGACAAGGAAAAGTGAACCTTTAACCATGATTTAGGGTGAGTGTTGGTGCCTCGTGGTCAGCCTCACTGGATTCCTAGCACACTTTTCAGCCCCTGGGTGCCGTTTCCTAGGATTCACTTTTACTTGTGAAATCCTGTTTATTTGGATTATTTTTGTAATTCCCTTCACATCTAGGAATGGAAAGATGCAGGAATGCTGCCTGTTATGTTCCTGTGTCAAACTGCACAGGAGCCTGGACAAATGTTCACTTTCCCTTTAGAAAGGGGAATTTCTCAACAAAGAGAAAGAGTTGTTCCATTTCCAAATCCCATAATAACAATCACTTCTAACCAGAAAGGAAACATATAATTTGATTATTTCTACATATAATGAAGATAAGCACTCCCTAGCAATATTGTTCATTCACCTGTTTGCCAAGTAGCACTGTAATTCTTAAAAGGCAGAAAAATTTCAGTCAAGCCCCCCATAATGTCCTTTGTATTTGGAGGCTTATTGCAGACCAGAGGAGATTTAATGTGGGAGTGTCTTTTAAAATACCAGAAAACCTGGCAAAATAGGGAAATATACATAACTGGGGTGCTTCTGAATCACTGGGAGACAATCTGTCCAACACAATGTCTTTGAAGACCACAAATTCTCAAGGATGCAAAGTTCTTTGTTAATATTTAAATG
>JACBWW010000776.1:0-14207 GCA_020086605.1 Lanius collurio | reverse complement strand
AAGGGGAAACCCAACGTGTACCAAGACCTGTTCTTTTGGGAAGACACAACAGATGAAGAGCTGTCCCAAGAAAACATCAGTGATAGTCTGCTTTTCCTATGGGAGCCCTGGGAAGGGGCAGTCAGACGACACCCAGCGTTGTCCTCGTACAGAGATGGCAACAAGAAAGAGGAGTCGCAGGAGGACTGGGAACAGATCACCATCCACACCATCTGGGTCAGCCCCAAGTACTCCCAGCAACTGCAGGACCCCGACGCTGCTCCCCAGGACTCGGCCAAGGCAGCAGCTTCTCCAGCCTCGGCTGAGGAGGAGAAGGCAGCAGGGGCACAGAGCCAGGGCCCTGCCCCACACAGCCCCTGCTGCCCCCCAGGCCCCTCAGCTCCCCAGCCGGGGGCCCCGGCCCTCGGGCTGCAGCCGGCTGCCCCTAAGAAACGTCCGTCCCGCTTCAGGTGGGCGCTGCGGGCGCTGCGAGGGCTGTTCCGCTGCCCCTGCCTGAGGCCACAGCTGGACGAGTAGTGCCCGCTGCCCGTGCCAGGCCGGGCCCCACCAGTGGCGGCTGCCCTGGAGCCTGCCTGGCGTCCTGAGGGAGCCACATGGGCTGCCTTTGCCTGGACGTGTCCCTCCAGGCCGAGCTGGGCTGCCACACCAATCATGCTCCCACTGCAATGAAAGCTGGGTTTGGAAACAGTAGTAGTAAGAAAAAAAAATCAAAAAATAAAAAAAAAAATAAAAACCAAAAAAAAATCAAAAAAAAAGAATAACAAGAATAGGAATAAGAATAACAAGACGATGAAGAAATAGTAGTAACAAATAATGAGAAGGAAAAGAATAACAGTAAAAATAGTAAGTTCAATAAGAATAATAAAAATAGGAGTAAGAATATAAAGGAGAAGAAGAAATCGTAGTAGTAGTAGTAAATGAAGAAGAAGAAGATGAAGATGATGAATATGGAGAAAGAATAGTGGTAAATTATAAGAAGAATATGAAGTATAAGAAAAACTATAAGAAGAATAAGAAAAATAAGAATGAGTAAGATGAAGAAAAAGAAATAGAAGTAGTGAAGAAAAGAAGACTAAGATGAAGAAGAAGATGAGATACTAGTAGTATTAAATGATAATATCAAATTAAAATCCACATCCACACATCTTCTAGAATCACAGAATGAAGGGAAATGCCTTAAAGACTATCTCGTACCAAGTGATTATCTTCTGCTCTCTCTCTCTCAGAGACCTCTTTCTTCTTTCTCTCTACCTTCCCTTTGTTATAGATAGGTCAAAATTCATAAGAAATCAAAATGCTATAAGTAGAATAAGTTATTAATGTGAAATCCAAAATGTGAAATATAGCTTGTAAATTGTATATATGTTCAAATAAGTTATGTTCAGAGTACACCTTGGCAAGTCTCATGACATCTTGCCCAAGGAAGGTACTAATTAACATAAGAAGTGCAGGCAAGCTCAGAGGAGATGGCCTCAGACCCATCAACCTCCTATGATTTCATCTTACCCAACAAGAATCTTTTCCATCTGAAAGGAGTAAGAGATAGGATCTGCTACTCCTTGGACACTGCTGATGAGTGGACCTATTGCTCAAGACACTTCATTTTAATCATATAAGGATTTCTCAGAAAGATCATCATCTGAACAGGACCCTTACCAGAAACGCTGAGATGAGTTACTGGAAACCATCAACCAGAGCACAAAGAGAATCCTTGGACAAATCAACATCTAAATGGACCACTGAGCACTGGGCCAGAGGATCATCAGAAGTGAAAAGAACAAAAGATTTCCTAGCCAGGAGCAAGAAAAACAGTATAAAAACTGGACTCAAACACCTCAAAGGTGTGCACTTACCTCTCTGAACTGCTGGTGGTCAGAGCTGTGTATGTGTCACCCAGAGTCAAGAACCTGGGCTTGGCCCTGTTTTTCCTTTATAGTGGCTTATTAAGATTGTCAATTTGATTAAAATAAATTTTATTTGTTTTTATATTAATAATTCGGCTTGCGCAAATTATTAATTCGATGAAATTGACATTTCATTTATAACACCTTTCTCGTTAAATAAAATCCATGCTAAACAAAATCTGTACGTTGTCATCACATGCTCTCATTTGCACCTTCACTGGAGCAGAGGCATCTCTGCCTAATAGGATCATAACACCTGCACAGGGGCCCTGCCAGCTTCAAGAATTCCATGATTCTGTCAGCTCCTCGGTTCCCTTCTTCCCTTTGTTTGGAGTTGGGAATGTGCTGAAAATGTCCAGCAAACAAACATTTGCTGTCTGCTCTGAGAGCCCACACACCTTCAAGCCCTTGTCACCTGCACCTGCACAGCTCCCTTGGGAGGCACAGCACAAACAGCACCCTGGGAACCTCGGTGATTCCCCTCTGTGATCCATGGCACAAAGTGTAAGGGTTGGGAATTCCAGCTTCTAGCAAGGAAAAGACCTTCCTGGACAGGGCCAAAACCCAAGTGGAGCAGGATCTTACTATGACATTTCATCACCAAACTTCACAAGTTAATCAAGGTTTGTTTTAGCACGTGAATTGGGAAAAATGATTTGGTGAGGATCTTTGGCTGGAGCTGCCACAGGTACAGATAGATACTAAGAAAGAAATAGAGCAGGCAAAGAAATGCTGACGAGAAAGGAGGACACAAACAGCACTAAGTTGAAAAGGTGGCACTCTGAAAACCAAAGCAGAACTTACTGAAAAGGAATGGGACAGAAGTAAAAAATTCTGAAACTTCTAGTTACTATCCAAATAAAATTTCCTCCCTTTATCACAAATCTACTGATAACAACAAGTCATCCAATATGGTTTTCAGAAAGTACTTAGGTCTGATTTGATGTTGCAGCCGCAGACGCAATGAAACATGGCATGGCACTTTTCCTCCTTCTCCTTCAAGAGAGGACATGAGGAGAAATCAGGAAGAAAAGGGCAGCTTGCATTCACATTTCAGTGGGACATGGAAGGGTGGAAAGGTCTTGTAATCTCTGTCCTTGTTCCCACAGTGATGTGAAGGCTGATCTCAGACCCCAAGTGTCCCATTAAGGGGTGTCTTCATGCAATGCTCGCGTGGTATAGAGGAGCAGCATGGCAATTTTATTCACTGGCTCTTCTCAGTGGTGCCAAGCTATAGGACAAGAGGCAATAGGCAGAAACTCATGCACAGGAAGTTCCACCTGAATAGGAGGAAGAACTTCTTCTCTGTGCAGTGACTGTATCCTGGAACAGAATGCCCACAGAAGTGGTGGAATCTCCCTCACTGGAGATATTCAAGAGCCAATTGAATACAGTCCTATGGCATGTGCTCTGGGCTGGCCCTACTTGAGCAGGGAGGTTGGACCAGATGACCAGATATGGTCCCCTCCAACTTTACCCATTCTATGATCCTGTGATTCCTAAGGACTGTAATTGAGTGATTTGCCATTTTATTTCTTCTTCTGATGCTAAAGATCAAAGTGATGCACAATTCATGTGGAAAAGATTTACTTTTGTTCTGAACAGATTCTAAAGATTTTTGAGGAATTTGATTGTCAAGAGCAATGATCTTGAAATGTAACTAGAGGAAGTACTTTCTGTTCATGGAGATTGTCAAGGCGAGAAGCTCAATAACAGTTCAAAAGTGAAGAGGGAAACTTGCCAAAAAATTGGATTGTTGGGTAGAAACAAGGGAGAGCATCCAGAAAGCAAGAAGTAATAGACCCAAAAAGATAAAGAACATTAAATTGCATTTAGTTAAAAGCTATAAAATTATCTTGGTCAACTAAAGACTGAGAATTTTATGTTTTCTGCCTTTTTTTTTTTTTTTTTTTAACAAATGCACAGTTCTCATGGAAGTATCTAATTTGAAAAGTTAACATCTTTCTTATAAAATATTTCATGTGGGAATATATTTACCATGCTTAACTGTATTAAATTCAATATATAAGTTGTACCTTTTACTTGTTCAGGATAAGTATGTTCCCCAGTTCTTCAAACATTTGAAATAAACTAACAGAGTTGGTTTTAAATAAGGAAAATTTGGCGGTTATATGCAACTGTGTTGCAGGGTACCCCTGGGTTCCCGCCTGGGTCCTTGCCCTGTGACTCTGAGTTATTCCTTTGTTTAAAGTGCAGGTACAGTTCAAGTACCCCGGACTTTGATCTGGTCGGTTGTTTATCCCAGCTCCGCCCCTGCTATCCCCTTTCCCCTCGCTGTGACAAAAGTAACCTCACACAGAGGCTCTGCCTCTTTTCCCGGCTGCCCTCTTGATCGGATGCACCCCATTCCTCGGGATGGGGAATAAATGATTCTAAGAATAGAGCTGGGCTCTGAGCTAGATTTCATCTCTTTGCTCCTGCTTCTGGTGAGCAGCTGACAGCCGGCACCGGCTCACGTGCAGCTGCACAGCCGAGGGGTATCTAAGCTGTCTGTAGATGGTTTGAGATATTCCAAGGCATACAGAGGCAAGCTGGCCACAATATTAAGCAGTGCACAAGCTACAGAATTACCAGACAACTGACTGGAAGATTCCAAATGACTGTGTTTTGAGATCTCTTCAGACTGATGCTGCACCTTTCTCTCTCTCTCTCTCTCTCAGGTTGCAGCTGGTTCATTACGTAGATATTTCACATACATGAAGCAGATTCATGCCACTGATAATTTGTATGGGACTTGCAATTCATTGCAAGATAAAGTTCCTCGTTTAGATTTTGTTTTAAACAAATTAGCTCCCCCTTCATCTAAAAGTGCTTCACCTCTTTATAATCCCATGTTACCTGCAGGCAGCCAAGACTGAGAGAAAATCAGTAACTGAACACTTGTAAAAACCAGTCTGAATTCCCAGTGTTAAACATGAACCACAATACTTTAGAATTAGATTTGTAATTATCCTTTCAGACATAGCTATATATCTGTGTTGGGAACTAAATAAAATCGAATGCTACATAAAACAAAATTAATTCAGAATTTGTTTTTTCATTGTTTTTTTTTATTGTTTCATTGGGGGTTTTTGTTTGTTATTTGTCTCCTCTCCTACCTCTGCCCAGGGTTTTATCTCTGTTTTCTTTCCAGTGGAAGCACTTCAACCCTTCTTTAAGGCTCTAACTTCAGCTGCATATGGATCAATTTAATTACCTGTGATTAGCTCCTCAAAGGACACACTAATCCATTTGGATACCAACATCAGAAGGAAAAGAAAACAAAGAAAACCCCACATAATCTGACCACTCTTTGAAGGGTTCATCCTTGAGCATGATAGACATCCATCTCAGTCCTGAGGAAAGTATTAGATCCTGTAATACCCAATTCAGAAGACCAAAAAAAGTGCTCTGTTCACTTAAAAAAAAAAAAAAAAAGAAAAGAAAAAAAAAAAGTTTAAACTATAGACTAAAATGGTGTTGAAAAGTCAATTGTGGTCCAGGAGATTCAACTGCAGATGTTTTTGTGCTTACCAGGAAAACATTGTCCATTGATCCAATCTGAAACAGAAAACATCACTAACTATACCGGAACTTCTTGAATGCTTAAAATTGTGTGATTTGGGATTTTTGTGCCTATATCTTGATAAAAACGAGTAATATGAATGAAAACCACACAAAAAGTTGGTTTGATTTTGTGGTTATTTTGGGTAGGGCTTTTTGTTTTGTTTTTCTCGAGGAGCAAAATATAACAAGCGTTATTGCCCTCTTTCAGATAGTCACAAGTTAGCTAATGAAAACCTAAGCTTCTTGCTCAATAATTAGCATCATTGTTTCAATGACATTCTGGTATGCTCAATACATACCAGCTGAACAGTTTTCTGAGAGTAGAAGTTTTATTGACAAGGTTAGCTACACTTTATGGAATTCTTCCCAGTCACACAGTGTGTTTCAAAGGTCTTACTTTAACCACTAATATATTAGAGAAATCAGTTGCAATTTATTTAAAAACCCCTTCATTTCATATAACAAATTTTGAAGTTATTGAAATGAATTTAAATAACTTCATATGTAAACAAAATAAACAATGGATGAGTCTATCAGGTTTCTAGTCACATCAGGAACTTAATCTCCACTAGCCTTTAACAGAAGCAGTAAATTGCCTTAAGGAAAAGAAAAAAACTTAAAGAAAAGCATACATATGGAAATAAATTATGCAGAAAGTTGAACTAACTTAATATTAATTATCTCTTTTGATTTCATTATAAAGATTTTTTAAAGACTTTTTTAAGGAAAAAGTTAATTTATTTTTATTTAGATTAATTCTTTTTTTTACTGCAGATAACCAAGCCTGTTATCAACCCGCCGACTTCGTCTTTTATTTTTTCTTTTTTGGGATTTTCTTATGAGAGTGGGTCTACCAGACTTAGTTTTTAATTCATGCATTAGGTCATTCTGAACTAGAAAAGAGTATTTTGAGACCCCTAGCAGAGGGCAGGAGTCCCTATCTAACAGGCAGCTTCCCAGAGAATTTGTGCAAGCTCTGTCCCTGGAGGTTTCAAAAGACTCCCATGGATAAAGCCCTGAGCAATCCTGATGTCAGAGCTGACCATACTTTAAACCTGAGACATCCAAAGATCTCTTCCAACCTGAATTATCCTATTAAGGAAATCTGAAAAAATCTAAACTGTTATTTGGCTCAGTCGTCTTCAGTTCATGACTGCACCTTTGTGTCAACAAAACCACATGAATACAAAATAAAAATCTTCAGTTGTGATCAGAAAGCAGTTTAATATTAGTCTACTAACAACTGTAGCAAAGGAAATGCGCACCAGTTACTGGAATGGTGGATTCCAGGTAATGGAATTTGGCTCCATATTTGTTTATATTTCATATATGCAGACAATTTTAACTATTCATATTTAGATTATGTCAATTTAATGCAGATCAAATATAGATTTGTTCAGCAAGTATTACAATTTCACCTCAAAATTTAAAAAAATATACGGCTTATACCAAAACTAACTAAGTACAGTTAAAAAATCCGAAACCAATCCACAAACACAATGAAACTCAGCAACAACAACCTTTAAGAAGGAGGAAAAGGCAAGAAGTTTTTCTTTGCTTTGACAGAAACTGCTCTCATATGTGACTGGTCCTTCAGAATTGCTCAAAGCAGTCAAGAACTGTGAACAAAGCATACATAACACATTATTCCTCTCTCTAGAGCATGACAGAAATTGATGCCTGACCTTTCCCCTAAGCAAGAGACAAGATTTAGAGTCTTCATATTAAATTTGGCATAGAAATTAGGATCAGGCAAATGGGGGAGAAAATAAAGAGCTATTTTCAGTGAACATATTAATGAAATCAACCTAATAAAAGATAAATTAAATTCAATTATTTTTAATAGTTGCAGGTAGAAAAAGAAAGGAACTGGGAAGTTCACAGAGTATAACAAATCATCTTTGATGGAAGTAAATGATTAGAGAATCAGATACTTTTGAAATTACAAAGAATCATAGAATCATTAAAGTTGGAAAAGACCCCTAAGAACATTGAGTCCAATCTTGGACTGAACATCATCTTGTTAACTAAATCATTGCACTAAGTGCCAAGCCCAGTTGTTTCTTGACCATCTCCAGAGATGGTGACTCTACCACTTCCCTGGGCAGCCCATCCGAATGCTTCACCTTCCTTTCAGTGAAGAAGTTCCTCCTGATGTCCAGCCTGAACCTCAGTGCTGCCTGACCCCTATGTGTCTGCACGTTCTTTCAGGCAATTTTAGAGAGTGATGAGGTCCCCCCTGAGCCTCCTTTTGTTCAGGCCAAACACCCCCAGCTCCCTCAGCAGTTCCTCACAGGACTTGTGTTCCAGACCCTTCCCCAGCTCTGTTCCCTTCTCTGCACTCACTCCAGCCCCTCAATGCCTTTCTTGTACTGAGGGGCCCAAAACTGAACACAGGATTTGAGGTGTGCCCTCACCAGTGCCGAGTACAGGGGGACAATCCCTGCCCTGGTCCTGCTGCCACACTACTGCTGACCCAGGCCAGGTGCCCTTGGCCTTCCTGGCCCCCTGGGCACACCTGGCTCATGTTCAGCTGCTGTCAAACAGCACCCACAGGCCCTTCTCCTCCAGGCACCTTTCCAGCCACTCTTCCTCAAGCCTACCTGGGGTTGTTGCAACCCAAGTGCTGGACCTGGCACTTGGACTTACTGAACTCCATTCAACTGCCCTCAGCCCATGAATCCAGCCTATCCAGATTCCTCTCCCACATGGCAAAGCGTGTCAAAGTAATTCACTTCCAAGGGTTCCTGTAGTTTACTAACATTTGCAGCTGTCTTTATCAGAAAAAGTAATTCAGAACTTGGACATAAAATCCTCAGCAGCAATGGTTTTGGTGAGGAGGGTTGTTGCCCTACCTACAGTTACGGAGGAATTTATGTGCGGCAGAGAAACTCTTTTCCTTGGCTGATCACAACTGACAATATCTTGAAGTTGGTGAATATATCCTGCCACAGAAAAACAGCTTTTAAACCCTTTCTTAAGTTTCTGAGGCCAGGAACATCTAACAATTTGCTGTCCAGTGACGGGTAACTACCTTCCTCTGTTACATCTTTCCTCTTGTACATCTATACAGAAGGAAGGAAATGGGAAAAAGGCTCAGAAGTACTATGGAATCTGAATTTCTTTCTCATCTAACTTTTAGTGAAAGACTGACTCACAGAGAACAGCTAAAACCAACCACTGAATCAAGCAGAAAAAGTGATTAATTCTGGAGACTTAGCACATGACTTCAATATTTTCCTTGGATCTCATGAGTTACCAGGAAGAACAATTTGAGATGTTTCAAACAACAATATTTTTATAGTAAGAAAGCAACTCTTTCGAATAGTCTTACTCAAGCACAGTTGGAAATGAATAAATGATTCATAAATAAATAAATAAACTCCCTAGTGAAAGCAGTAGCATTTGTAGGTATGAGCCATTGTAGATCCTGCAAACAACATCTACTGCAGAGTTGGTGTGGACAGTAGAATTTTGACATAACTGTCTTCAATACCAGACACATATAAAACATGCTGGCTTTGTACCTGGATGAGTATCAGCTGCTTTGAAATGCAAAGGCTTATTACACATGCATTACTTAGCAGTGACACACTGCAACACAGCCATGAATGAATAAAGCAGTCCAGCTAGTTAAATATGCATAAAATTTTATTTATTTTCAGTTTCATTGAATTACAGATAGCACGACACTAGTCAGACGATAATAGGACAGCTGCTTTTTCATGGGGTGTCGCTGGGAAGGAGGGCTAACAGCTTCTCTAGGCATTGTAAAAGTGTAATCACACTGGGATTCAGCCACTTATATCCTGAAAATTGTTCACTAGCTTCTTTTTGTTTTTTGGGGGGGTTATTTGTGCAGTTGTGTGGGCAATGACCTTGCATTTTGATGTACTGTTGAGCAAACTCGTAGTGATAAATTTCTAGGTTGATAAATAGCACCCTGTCCAAACTATTTTTTGTTACGACATCTCATTATCTTTATGTCATTGCACAGACTTATGATAATTTAACTAGGAATTATAAGAAAAAAGTTCAGATAACAGTAACGGTGGCTATTTCAAGGGAACCAATAAAACATATTAATTTATTAATATTTTTGTCATAAATTTGTTTACTTTGAAAATTTGAGAAAAAGAAGTAAGAAGTGCTTTCCCTAATCTCAAATATTACATATTACTTTTAAGTGGTTTTTATGGTATTTATTTCAAATGTATACAGAAAAATTTTATCATTTAAAAAAATAAGCCATCCTATTTTAACACTCCTAATCAGCAGAAGCAATTTGTTCCTTCTCTCCTCGACAAGAGAGCTATTTCTTACAATAAAAATGTATTTTCTGACAAACATGTTTTGCCATGAGGTTTTCTACAGACTTTGTCCAGTTTTAAGCTTCCTGCTTCATCCATTAAAAGTCCCATTTTGCTAAAAGTTCGCAGGAAGTAGTACACTAAAAAATGAAAGCATGCATATTTGTAAATTTATACCAGCTAGCATTTCTGCTGAATAATTGTTTCAAAAATGTTTACTACCAAAATAGAATGTCTTGTTACTAACCCTTATTCAATTTCCTAGAAAAATACAAAGTTTAAGATTTTGTTTTGTCTCCCGAATAACAAAAATAGAAATTGCATTTAAAACCTTGCCAATGGCAAAAATAAAGATACAATACAAAAAAAGTGATTTTTTTTCAGAGTGTGTGAAGTGCCTAGCACAGTCAGAAGAATGAAAACAATGCACTCAGTGGCCTCCATGTGGGCCTGCCCCTTGTGAACCCCTGAGCTATGCATTAGCCACTTCTAGAACTGACAGTCTGACTCCTCACACCTGGCTCAGATTTCTTTGATTAGAAAGGGCTCAGAGGTTAACACTACTGTTCCATGGCTCCCCTCCTCTTTTGCTGTGCTGCACCCCAGCTCTCAGCTGTGGGAAAGCTGAACGGTGCCGCCACAGGCTCCAGGATCTGTAGGAAGGAACTGAGCCTTCCCTCACAGCAGAGATGTGTCCATGTACATTATAGGCATTTTGCATTATTCTTCCCTGTCTGTTTTGCTTTCAGAATTCACTCTGGGTTATACCACCAATGGCATTCAGCAGAAAATTTGGAATCTAAGACAAGTCTACCTTGTACTTTTTTAAAAATAGTATTAACAATAACTTTACTGCTGGCTGCTCTCTTTTAAACCATGTATGCTGTTAGTTTTTAAAAAAGTTGGATATGTTATGGCTTATTCCTTTATTTTTAACATCCCAAAACCACTGTCTTTGTTTGACTTGCTATGAAAAACCTCATTAAAAAAAACAAACAAAAAAACCCTTGAATTATACAAAAGTGTTTGAAGGTAGAATGCCCAGCATTAGCAAATTAATTTTCCCATAAGAAAAATAGTATGTTCCTTGTATTAATAAGTATATTAACTGTGATTAAACGTGAGGCAGGAAGGCAATGGTAAAATACAATGGTAAATGTTTGTTGTGGTTTGACACAACTGAGCGTCAAGCATTTAAAGTATCAATTATTTATAAGGGAAACAAAATAAGGAAATATTGAGGAAAACTAGATGGCTGCGAGGCAAAAAAACAGGTTCACACTTAAACAGTTGCAGTAATAAGAGAGAAAAAGTTTATTACTAACAGAATTAAAAGTTAGAAGATAAAACAAGAAATTAAAACACATACACCCTCTCCCCTGCTCTCTTCTTCTCAGCACTTTACTCTTCTTTTTTAACTAGCACAAAAGATAACACAACATAGGATTCTAGTCAGTGTTACAGTTCTTAAAAAAAAGGTCTCTTTCTTATGCTTAAGGAAAAAGGGTTTCCTTTTCTTGCTCCACATGGTTTCTCAAACTGCCCCCCAACAACAGATCCGCCCGGAAAGAAACAATCTGCTGTGGTGTAATATATCTCTTCTATGAAAAAAAAAAAACACATCAGTTTTTTTCACACTGCCACACATGGGCCATCACATGGGGTAATCAACTTTTTAAGGATGGGTCACTTTGGCCTGAACACAAAGGCTTTTTCTGCTACAAATCTTTAAAAAAAAAAAAGCTTCTCACTGCTTCTATGTATATCTGGGCATAGGCACTCTCTCTTCACAAACTTCAAGGGCCACACATGAGTCTTCCATCCCCCCATATACTTCAAATAGATTACAGAGACAAACAGTTTGAGATATTACAGATTCTTACCACCGCATGCAAGAAGGATTTTTAAGCTCCGCGCGAGGGACGCGGCACCGCCCCTTTTCTCCGCCGCCATTTCAGCTTTGTCTCACATGGCTCACTCTTTCTGACTCTGAAATTCCTATGTTTAAAAATGGTCTTATGCAAGCTTTATGAAGAAAACCTCGCTCTTTTTGTGCTGCTGGCTGCATGGTGGTTCAGCTCGAAGTGTGCTGGCTGCAGAAAGGAGGCTCTTGCCGGCTCCCGCCGGCTCCACGTGGAGAGCGGGGGGCAGGGAGGTGAAAGAACCCGCCGGTCCGGTGAAGCCGCTCTGGAAAGGTCCCAGCTGCGCAGCAGTCCATGGCCGGGTCCGGCTGTCTGGCAGTCCGCGGCTGAGTTTGGCAGTCCATGGCCGGGTTCGGCTGTCTGGCAGTGCATGGCTGAGTTTAGCAGTCCATGGCCGGGTCCGGCTGTCTGGCAGTCCGCGGCTGAGTTTGGCAGTCCATGGCCGGGTTCGGCTGTCTGGCAGTGCATGGCTGAGTTTAGCAGTCCATGGCCAAGTCCGGCTGTCTGGCAGTCCACGGCTGAGCATAGCAGTCCATGGCTCTTTCCCCAGTGGCCCAGGGTCCGTGCTGCGGCATCAGGAAGAGGAGAAGGGGGCCGGGGCTTTGGCCCGGCCCGGCCAGGCCCCGGCCCGGCCAGGCCTCGGCCCGGCGGGGGCTCGGAGGCTCCGAGGCCACCCCACCTCCCTCAGGCGGGTGGAACAAGAGGAACTCCCGCCTTTCTGTGCGGCTTAAATGCGCAAATCTTCGAGAAGCGCCATTGGTCTAAAAATCTGTCTATCAACTCAGATTCAACCCACTACACAAGCAAACCATACAACTTGAACATTTGCTTGTATAAGCTTAAACATTGAAATCTAAAAATTCAGAACTAGAAGATGACAAAACAGTGGTTATAATTCTGAAAAATACATTCCCATTATTCAAGTATGCAACTGAGGGCAGAAAGTGACTACATGGAATATTACAGTTTGCACCATAAAAGATGAGAAAATGCAATACTCCCTTTCAGGCCTTAAACCTTCTACTACAAATTTTTTTCTGGTCTCATAGTGATTACTGGGATTTCACACAGTTATCCAGAGGAGGTTATTCTTAAATTATTCAATTTAGAGATTTATTATTAAAATAAAAGTATTAATTGAGGACTTTTCAGTTTGTCTGAATCTGTTCCCTCTGCTCTACTAGATGAAAAAAGAGAATCAATAAATGTATTTTGATTGTCATGAAAGATGACAGCACTCTAATTAGAATGATAAGGAAGGAAAAGCTGACACCACGAGAATATTTTTTAAACATTTGAAAAAAAAAGAAACCACTCCATGGTCATTACTGGATTTATTAGTACTTAATGAAATGTTAATTTCTTCATCTGACAAACAGTGCTTAAGCAAATTACTTTTATTTAAACGAGGGAAAAAAATTAGAGCAGAGAGGATATGCTAAAATGTTAAATTTATTTAATATTTGTAGTAAGAGATGATATTGTCTGCATTGCAATCACTTTTCTAACTTTATACTAGCTGCATTTATCAATAAATACATCATTTCAATACTGCTAACAGGTAGATTTAATTAAATGCATGTATAACTAGGGCATAATAGAAAATTTTTTCAAAGACTTTGCCAATAAATGTAAAGTGATGGAATTTTTTTTCCAAATTTCAGGGAAATGATGAAAAAAGATGAAGACATTTTCACAGCCTTTGATTTAAAAAAAATGATTGAATAATCTAATTAGGTCACAAAAGCTCTCTATGTGCTATATTGCATCTGTTCTTACCACACCTTCAATTCTGAAACAGAGCTCTTGACACCGAAGTAAAAAGCCTTTATTTATTAATTGCATGTGGGCAGTCAATTTTAGGTTGTGGTGGCAAGGTCTGAAAGGACAGGAAAGGCCCATCTACTACTGCACAGATCTCATGCAACCCAAGCTACTCAGAGACTGCCAAATTCAGAATTCAGTCTCACTGAGCAGTAAATAAACTGATTCTGATACTGATCCTGACAAAGAGTCCAAAGTAAGTGTGGGAAATTACATGATGTGATTGTGTATAAGATGAAGTTTGTACTACGATAATTTTGGGTTTGAAAAGATGCTGAGATTTAGTCCTTAAGTATTTCTGGACAAACTTGTTTATCTCCTAAATGAATTGACTGTATTTAAAAATCTGGATTTCAAGAAGTATTGGCTGCAACTTTATTTATAAATAAAGTAGCTCAGGGCATCAAGCCATAATAGGAATGATTTGCAGACCATGGAAAAATGGATTCATAGTATGAGAGGTACAATTGTAGACAGTTCTTGACCTTCTTAAAGCAAATCTTGCTGAACTGTTAATTTTCCAGCAGAGCTCAACTGCATTGTCTGTTTCCTGGCAGAACAAAGAGCCTTTTACATTAGTGAGGGTTTGCAGTGCAATACTCCTGAAATATATTCTTTAAACCTCAGGAGAGGTCATGAGGATCCTGCAGAAACACCAAATGGGCTACACATCATTTGAG
>JACBWW010000775.1:0-22248 GCA_020086605.1 Lanius collurio | reverse complement strand
GCCCGGCCATTGCCCTGCCCAGGAGGCACAACTGCTGCCCTGGGCAGGGAGGACACTGTGGGCAAGGATAAGACTCAAGGAAAAGGCCTGAAGCTGAGCCAGGAGAGGTTTAGACTGGAGATCAGGGGAAGGTTCTTCCCCTGTAGGTGCTGGGGCACTGGAACACGCTCCCCAGGGCAGTGGCCATGGCCCCAAGCCTGCCAAGAAGCTCAAGAAGCATTTGGACAATGCTCTTGATGTGACTCTCAGGGTGTCCTGTGCAGAGCCAGGGGTTGGACTGGATGATCCTTTTGGGTCCCTTCCAGCTCAGGATATTCTGTGATTCTATGATTCTAAACCACCAGTAAGAATAATTTCCAGAATATTTCCTCCCAGCTAAAACATTTCGGGATTACCCTTTGTTACATTTGAGCACGGTAGGGTTTGAAGAATTGTGCCAAATACAATATACTGAAATTTGCACTTTCTCAGTATGAATGGATTATCTGTCTAGCTGGTATCAATCCCTGCCATGTCACCATCTCAGCTGAGTGAATAGATCAGATATTTTTTCTAGTCTTGTTTCAGCAGTGTTCAGAGACAGAGGAGCTGCAGCTCTGGATCTGAAATGATCTCTGTGGCACAGTTTTCTGACCACAGCTGGCCAAACCTGGACACAGAGTTCATTGCCATCTGAGAGCCAACACCTCTGAATAAAGTGATTTGACAGGACACAAGAAATACTAATATTGAGGAAGGAGAACATATTGAAATATCTGTGGTATATGTATTACTAATCTGTTCAGTAAAGAGAGAAAATAAAACAGCAGCTAGAGTACATCTGTTGTGAATCCCACCCTTTATGAGGTTTTCTAATAAATATGATGATGTGAAGGTATTTGAAAGACTAAATCATCACAACTTTCTTAAATTGATTATTTTTCAGGAAAGCCTCAGTAGTCTGTATCCACTATGAAAATTTCCACAGAAAAGAAAGTTCTGAAAATAAACCTCACCCATGCTTCCTTTTCAATGTTGCCATTTGGGCATCAAAAAGCTGAGAGAGACAGGCTTTTAAAAAGAAAAAACAAACAATAAATATGATACTGTTGATACAGCAGAGTCTGTGTGCACTTCTGGGAGAAAAATCTGCTTCACCTTTCTGCTGGAAACATTGCTGTGCACCCAGCCTTGAGGAAAAGAAAAAGGGCCGCTATATTCTTGTTCGAAAAATATTTCTTAAAAATAAAAAGAAAAGAAAAAGAAAGAGAGAGTGGTTTTCACCTCTCCTCTTCTCCTCAAATGAGAGCATTGCAAAGATTTGCATACAAACCCAGTTGAGTATTTGTGCTGCAGCACATCTGGCAATTATCTTACAAGAGAACTGCCACGGGCTTGGCGTTACCGAGAGGAGCAGGAAGCATTTGAAGGCACGGAAGAAAAGGGATATTCCAGCCTTCTACCAGCTACCTTGAGCATACTTCATGTTTAATTTCCCTCTGTTGCCAGAGGCACTGTGTTGTTATGACAGCTGATCTGCCATGGAATAGCTGTAAAGGAAAATCAACAAAGGATCGCTCCAGCGACTCTCGGCGCAATTTATCGCTGCTCGTGTCTGGCGGCTGCTGCCGCCTGTCGGGGTAATGACACATGATGGGTGATTAAAGTGCAAGTCCCTAAATCAAAGCTGTGCCAGCAGTTTGAAGAGGCAGAAAACAGCATTTAGACCCTTGTTCTATTCTCATTGTGGGAGGACCTCATAAGAAAAAAAAAAAAAAAGGGATGTTTTGCTAACTAGAGAGAGCGCTTGCATGCAGAGAGATCTCTTGTGTTTCCAAGATTCACTCACAGCATCTTTTAGACTGCATTTCATGAAAATAAACAATCAGAGTCATAGAATCATGGAACAGTTTGGGTTGGAATGGACCTTAAAGAGTATCTAGTTCTAAACCCCCTGCCATGGGCAATGACACAAAATTAAAACATAAAGAGCATTACAGTTGATCAGCACTGTCTTGGAGTTGGACAGTTTATTCAAAACCTCATGTTTAACACAGTTTTTTTCCTTTTTTTGCCAATAGATGGTAAAAGAGAGAGCTGCTTGTCATGAGGGCAGGGGCAAAGGTGGGCAAAGGCAGCTCACCAGCTCAGCAGAAAGGACTGTTTGGGACATGGAAGTAGTTTCAATTCAAGGAAATCACTTTCTTTTTCTTTGCCTTTGCCTCACTCTTTCATTCTCAGGACACATGCAAGCCATCCAGCTAGAGATTTTTACCAGTTTTGGCTAAATCTCCATTTCACAGAAGTGTATTCTACCTGAGATAACTGCAAAATAAGCATGAAGAATCAAATAAATGAAAAAGCCTTAAAAAAAAAATGGCAGAAATGTCAGAAGAAGAAAACAGTAAATCAGGACACACAAAAAGAGACGGGAACTTTTGTCTTGTTTTGTTTTTCCACAGAAAATAGTATTTACAGACCATGGGAGTGTGAGAAAAATGGAGCAAAGAAAGATTAAGAAATATCAAAATAACTGGGCTCAGGTGAGTTTGACATAGCATTATTGTTGTCCTTCTTATATGTGTTTTTTGGAGGTATTAGAGACAGTGATTTTAAGCTTCCTTTACCACATATCATGGGTAATCTATCTTCGTAAATGTAGAACAGGCAATGTCACCCTTACCAACACCTTGTGGGATGTGTGCATTTTAATGAGAAATTGTCTTTTCATACACAGGGAAAAGTAGCAACCAGGCAGATCTCAACATTCCTGTGCTCTCAGCAAGGAATTATTTTCCCAAAGACTAAAATGAGCATTTAGAGGCACCCTGGTGAGCAGAGCACAGTGAGTTCTCCATCACAGCTTGCTGGCTTTGCTGCTGGTGTCGCAGCAGAGCAAACTGTGCCTGGTCACATGGAAATTGTCCCTTTATCCTGCCTGGATAAAGCTTCACAGGCAGAGCTTTCCATCCATCTCAATAAACAAATGCTGCAGTGCTTCAGCCATATGGTGGGACAACTGTTAGCTTGCAATGGAGAAAAGAGCTCCACTCCATTCAGTCTCCACCACAAGAATCTCTTGGGGTTATTTGTGCTTGTAACGACTGTTATATTTTATTTCTTCTGCAGTAGCAGTTATGTGATTGAGGTCTCTTTGCTCCATGAGTTGTCTGAAGATGGTGAGAAACAAATCTGGCCTGGAAGAGGTCATGGTCAAGCAGCAGAAACACCACATGGTGCAAGAACAGGGCATCAGTTTTACTGAGCTCCCTTTCCCAACCAGCTCCTTCTCCTGTTATTCCACCAGCTCTTGTCAGAGACAACAATTTTTGAAGTTGTTTTTTTTTCTCTTTAAAAAATGTCTGAGTGGTGAAACTTGGCATTAAAAGAATTAGCTGGGATTAGCATGTTCCTGCTGGAAGGAGCTGCAGATCTGACTGACAGCATTAGGTTTATGCATTAAACACATATAATGCCAATAGCTAAGAAGCATATTTGAGGGGAAAGTGAATGAAGCAATTCTGTTTTCTTAGCAGACAGGATTTGTTGGAAATGTTTTGATGATCAGATTAAAACTTGTCAGGCTCCACACTGTCATGAAAAGAAGTGATAGATTTAAGAAGGGACAGGGCTAACGTGGGTGCCTCCAACAGATTATTTACACATGAAGATGCATGCCTTAATGCAAGCTTGCTTTTCAGAAGGTAATTTTTTCAAGATACCATTCTATCATGTTATATATAGCCCCTAAAGTGGAATTAGGAAGTGTGACATTTATTCAGATGAAGGCAGGCAGGCAGTCTGTTTTAAGTACTTATCTCCTCCCCTGTGACTCCCAGGCAACCTTTAAATAATTTTAGTTCTTCCCTTCATGTTAAAGGCTCATTATTCTTTATAGAAATTCTTCAGAAGTCTTCTCATCCCAAGCACCAGGAGTCATTTCTCAAGACAGCACTAGGTTCCTTGTTCCAGATCTCTCATAACTTTCTAATATTGTGTGTCTTAGTGAATATGGAATTTGGGAACTACTTATCCTTGGATCACAAAAAGAGAAAAAAATTCACTGATCATGATTTTTATGTCCATTCCTTGAAAAGAAAGGGAGAAGGATAATAGCTGCTAAATGAAAATTTTCTGCCCCTTGGTTCCTGATTCAGCAATGATGCTGGCAGCTTGCTCTTTTCACATTTCTGATGGTATTCCTGATTTCTCTTTCTTTTCCTCTTTTTTTTCTGTTTTCCTTTTTTCTTTTCTTTTCCTTTTTCTTTTCATTCCCTTCTCATGCAATTTCCCTTCAACCAAAAAGTTGGGTCAGCTCCTCTGACACAAAGGTGTCACTCAACAAACACTGAGGCACTAAATAAATGTATATTTGGAATTATTACAACTTCCCCCTTAGCACTAAGAGTTTGTTAAGCAAGCCAAGCTGGTTTATAGCTTGACATGGTTTTCACTAAGAAAAAACCCATCAGTTTTAGAGGTAGCAGGTCATGGAAATACATTGAATCAATTTTCATCCTGTCCACTCCTGAACTACTGAAACAAAGATTTTCCTATTCTTTTTTGACAGCAAAGGTCAACATCTTTTTTGTTTAGATACAAGTGACAATGAAACTTTTGAAGGAGTAAAGCATTAGCTCATTTAAGAGATTTTTTTAATAAGCTCTATGAAAGGTAAAACTTTATCCAGCAGTGTTACTAGCAGAGTAGGTAAAAACTTCAATCAAACATGGAGAAGAATCTCCTGTGCATGAGAAGGTTTATTTTTAAGTTCAGTGATGCTATCAGTGGTTGGCACCTGCATGAATGAGGTATCTGTGGCACAAGGAGCAAGAGGTGAAGGAATTAGGTGTAAAGGGACTGCTGCCACGTTTTTCTTCCTGAGGGCCAGTCCAGTTCCATGATCAGTGACCAAATCCATCTAAGGCACTCTGCTTTTTTCTATCAGGTGATTTGAGCTACTGCTGATAGATCACCTATGAATAGACTGAAGGAAGGTGGGCAGGCAATTTGTCACAAGGAAGCCACAAGAAAATGCCTCAATGCTAATCCTTGTTTATGTTTTGGAAGCTGTTTCTTACCAATTCTGTTCCACAGAAACACCTGCATGGGCTGGGTCTCACCTGCTGCCTCTGCCTAAGGAAGGCATTTAGGGTGACCTCATGGGGAAGGACCAACTAATGGAGAACCCTGTGAGTTTCATGAAGGAAGGCCAAGGTTTTTACCTAGAGCACCTGAGACCCAGGGTCCAGGAATGGGCTTGTGAGGAGAATAAAGTATCCAGAATAACCACACAGAAAAAGGAAGCAGTGAATGACAAGAGAGATTAAAGGCAAATCCAGGCCCTCTCTCTGGAGTCAGTCCACCTGACCAGGTGCAAATATGATGACCCACAACCACACCACCAGAACAGGGGATCCAGCCATATCTGAAGCCCATTTCCCCAGAGCATCTTGTCCTTAATGAGTGTTTGATGGAAGCTAAAGCTCTGCCTCTTCCATGCTCACACCAACACCCTCCCAGTGCTCTCTCCAGCAGCCATACTGGAGCTGGACTGGTGTCAGTGTGGATGTGTGAGGGGCACAGGCTTCTATCTCAGAGCCAGAGGGGTTTTCATTAGATTCAAACAGCAACTGGCTCCCCAGGGAAGCTCCTGCTCTTATTTGATAAGGGATGCTCTTTTATCACACATGAAACTGCATGCAGTGATCAGACAGGCAACGTGCTCGGCTGCCAAGCAGAGGGAAGCTGGCTCTTGGTAGAATATTACAGCAGTGCCTTGCTCCTGCTGTTGAAGATTGGCCCAAAAATGGCCAGTTCTGCAAACCACAGAAGCTGGAACTTCTACCAACCCACAGAGAAAGTGTTCAATTAATAAGTTTGCTGGAGAGGTCATCATGTTCTTTAGAAGACAAAGGCACTATGGTAAATTAGAGTGGAGAGGATGTCTGAGGTATTGGGGCTTGCAAATTTTTGATACTCATAAAATAACTTAGTTATTAATTCTCAACAACAAACAACACCCCAAAACCTAAACATTAATGGTCTAAAGTGCATTCTCCAACCGAGAATAAATTTTATTTTTCTTCCTTTCTGGAAAAAAAATTTTCTCTTTACTTTCAAGGGCAAAACCTTTTCAAGCTAATTGGCATCCCAGAATATCAAAGCATTCTGTAAATCTTCAAAAATCCTACAAACATAAAAATACATAATGTGGTGACCTCTTTCAATAGGTCTGACAGGTCATCCAGGAACATTTGGCATGCTGATGTGTCAATAGTCTCTTTTCTTCTCTAGTGGGAAATTATATTATCTCTACACCTTTTCTTCGCATACTATTTCCTCTATTTTCTATATTGTGTTGATGTTTCAAGGAATTACAGCTGACATGCACTTGAAAACTGGATTGCTTTTGTCTCTTGTGCCTGGAAAGTACAGGCAGGTTGAGCTTGTGCAATTAGATGGATTTTCTGAAAATTATCTGTCTAAGTCAAAATCACTACTGTGGCTATATCTGTAAAACCTTAGAGCATGTTGTAATATCTTCTGGTATCTACCTGTAGTAATTGTACTCATAGTTTCCATTTATGATACATTGAGAATTGATTGTCTTTTAAATCCATATTTCCTTCAGCTTCTGACATTTATGACAACTGCTGTGAGTATTTCTCCTTTGTTATTACTTTTCACTCCCGACCAACAAATTTTCTTACTTTCCCTTCATGACTCAGGCATAGCTTTCAGGCATGGTACAAATTTTCTTTTCTTCCACTGCCAAACAAGGCTTTTCATTACCCATCCTAACTTCCAGGTGCCACCCCATGCAGCTAAAAGCCAAAATTTAATCAACCTCTTCCCTCCCAACCCGCTTCCCTTCCCTCCAAACTAAGGATGCAGTAAAGACTTTTTGCACTCAATCTGGATCACAGAGAAGCGTTTCAGTTCTTACTTTTAACAGTGAGGTACATGGACTTGCTGACGTCTGCTCCCACATCATTGCTGACCTTGCAGAGGTAGTATCCACTGTCTTCTTCCAGCACGTGTTTAATCAGCAGGGAGCCGTTGGTGAGCAGCTGGATCCGACCGTTCAGCGCGATCGGCTGGAACTGGGGAACCCCGGCACCTGAGGCAAGAAACCCACGGGAAAAAATGTTAAAAAGCATCTCAGGTTTTTGTTTTTTAATAAGGCACAAACTACAGCTCCCTGTTCTTAGAGGTTCAACGTAGCTAAAGTGGCTTCTGACCTGATCAGAACCAATGGAAGGGTTCTTTGTCCAAACTGTCATGCCAAAAGAAGGAAGATTTTTGGAATGCACCAGCAGCAATAATTTGCCCATATTAAAGGAGCACAAAGCCAAAGAACCAGGATGGGGGAGAGAAGAAATGAAGATTTCCAGCCTGTTCATGGGTGAAAAGGCACATTTGTTGTACATTTAGAGGCTGATGAATTATTGACAATTACAGTTGAACAGCCATAGCAGTCTGCATCCCTAATGCATACGGCAAATGAATTTCTTATGACTGAGAGGGATGTCTGTTGTAGTAAACATGGCACACTCAGGGGACCTCCAGGACCTTGTTTATGAAACCCTGGATAACATGGAAAACCACATCAGTGACTGTTTCTCTTGTTTCCTGCTACAGCTGATGGACTGGTGACACAAAAAAACTCTGTTCTGCCATGTTTGGAGCCTGTATTTATTGAGACTGTTAAAAAAACCTAAAAAAACAAACAAAAAAAAAAAGCCACAAAAAAAGAGAATCAAAATAAAATAAACAACAAAAAGCTCAGACCACTGATCAGACATTTCTGGCAGCACTGTAAAATGGAAGGTCCATAAAAACAGGAAGCCAAAGATTTTTGTATCAAGTTTGGATTTAAGAAAGGACCTACTTTTCGTTGGAAATGAGATACTGGGTGATTTAGGGAACAGCAAACAGGATCCTGCTCTACTGTCACCACAAGTTTGGGGTTCTCCAGCATTAGGGACTCTCTAAATGTAGATTAAGACACATTTCTTGTAACAAAGGGGTTTACAACCTACTTTGGCAGCAGGACATGGGATTTTTCAGGGAAGTCAAAAGGTTCTATTCTCCAATGGAATTCTCTTTCACCACTTTCTGTACACAAAGTTAATATCTGTCAGCATTAATTACTATAAACTGTTGGCTGAGTCAGCCCAGGAGGAAATACGATGAATAAATATTATGGGGAATTATTTAGTGCAACACAGCAAGCTAGAATAACCTATGAATACAACATCTAGAATATTAAAAAAGACCAGACATGCATATCAAAATTTTTTCTAGTCCTACAAGAGTTTGCTTTGGGAATTTACACTGACACTGAAGGCCTGGTGAGCAATACTATGAACTTAAAAATGTTAAAATTATAATTTTTTTTCAGAAAAATTCAGTTGCCATTGTTGATTTTTCACCTATTTTAGTCATATGCATGTCCCACTTTTCCTTGTGTCAATTTTTTTCTTTAACAAGCCATTTTTCCTGTCATTTAGTTAGAATGCACATTTATGCTTTACTAGCTGTAGATGCCTGCCTTTGACTGCCCACTCCCTGTATTTCTTCACAGTAAATTGTGGGAAGAATTTAGTGTTCAGAGAAAGGAAAGGGCTGATACTCCTGAGGACAGCTACTAGAAAAAACTAGAAAAAAATCTGTGTAGCAGTTTGTAAAGATTTCTAAATCTTCATACACATTTTTAATGCTGTTACAGCCCAAGTCCTTCCCGAGATGGAGAGAATCTTATCCCACACATCTGTGTGGATGAGTCAGAAAGAGAAGTTTTCCAACTATTCTATAATTCCAAGGTGGGTTATTTATCTCCTCACAATTAATTACAACTCATCTAGTTTGGCTTGGCACCCTCCTTCAGCACACAAACACTGCAAACCAGAATTACTTCTTTGCATCCTACACTCGGAATGAAAATCCCATATACCAGTGAGATTAATGGAATTTGAAACTCTGCACCCTCCTTGCAACAAACCATAATTTATCAATAAAAGCACAATTAGTCTTTAATGTGAACTGTTCTCTCACCTGTTTTTGTCCTCAAATAAAATGTGGACTTAGATCCCAAGGAAGCCAAAAATGACATGGAGCATTACATAAAGATTTCTTCTCAGCAGCACCTCATTTTGATTTTAAAAGGGTTAATTCATTTAGATTGGATACAGAGTTTGGAGAACGTGTTTTTTTTTTGCTAAAACCTACCAGAAGACAACCAGCCAGGATGTGCAATCTATCAGGCAGCACATTTTAATTAAAAAGCAGTCAATTTCCTATGGTTACTGAGGGTCAAGTGGGCCACTTTTAATGATCTGTTACACAAGCAGAAAATGTTAAAGCATTATGTAAAGTGCATACTGAATTACTGCTTATGTTAATGCTACCTGACCTTCCCTCTTTGCTGAAAAGACATGATTGGCCATGTTATCATGAATTTTGAAGGAGGGGGAAAAAAAAAAACCTCAGCCAAATGCTGCCTTGTGCTGAGTTTTTCAATTAAAGCTGTGTCTCTTTTCTCCCAGCCATCCCTTTCATCCCTCACCTGCTGAGGCCACAGCTGACACAGGCTCACAGGCACAGCCATCTCCAGGGCACAGCCATCTCCAGGGCACAGCAAAAGTGCACCCAGCTCAGCCCTGTGTGGGACAGTGGCCAGCTCTTTGCTTGGGGACATCATTTAGGAGCTATAAAACGTGACTGGTAAGCACCCTGCCACTACCTGGCAAATTGAAGATTAAACCAGCAATTTATAGGTGAGGGGGATGTTATTAAGCCAGAATTAGCCTGTCCCCAGTGGTCACCACAGGAATCCTACCTTTTGAGTACTTCCAGACGATGGTTGGAACAGGATAACCCTCGGCAGAGCAGTTGAGGATGACAGCTTTCCCATAGATCCCGTCCTGGTCGCTGGGCTGGACCACAAACCTGGGGGGCACTGTGGGAAGGGAGCAAAGGGAGCCATGAAAATTTGGGCAATTTATTGGGTATCTCAAAAGGGCACAGCAGTCACACACACAGTTATCACATTTCACGGTGAAAAGCAAATATTAAAACCAGTTTTTGCTGATCTAGTGACACACTAAGGTTGGTTGTGGCAGACTATTCACTCTCTGTGCACAATTTCAATGTGTTTCTTGCCAGGTATGATAAAATCACTGGTCTTTACAGGATATCAAAATAAGTTTATAAGATCTCTCCACGGGAGAGGTTAAAAATGGAGTAATAGATAAATCATGTTAATGTGGACAGAAAATAAATGCTTTCTACCAAAGGTATATTTGTCAGAGGTCTAAGAACAATTTCTTTCTGTGTTTGCTTTTTATACCACTGAACTAGCAAGCTTTAGAAAAAAAAATCAAATTATTCAGTATAAATAACCTTAGCAAATAATGCTTTTAATACCATCAAATCACTTCATATTAAAATGAAGCCATCTGAACCATAACTTCTGATGGAACTTTGCTTTCCAAACAGCCAGAGAGAGGTTCAACACAATTTGCTTGCATTAAGTTGGCAAGGAGAAGTCTTATTTCAGTGCATCAATGTACATATATTATTAAACTTATCCCAAAGTAGCATAAAACCACTGCAGTGAGCCTTCCACTCATAGGCAAGCACATATCTGTTTGTATAAAAATAAAATAAGAGCTGCTTATATCAAGGAAAAGCTCCAGATACAGGTACACAGTGAAGAAAACAGCTTGTGACAATGTTAAGTCCAACAATTTGCCATGAAAGCCTGATTCTAAATGTCAAAATCTCACTAAAACCTACACATTTGACAAAAACATAAAAAAGAGGCTGAAAGCTGTGAAGATTGTGGAAAATCTCACACAAAATGAATATTAGAAGTATTTGTTGGTTGTATTAAGGTCAGTTAAGATCACAGAGTTTTGTTGACTTCCTGTTCTTTGGTTCAGAACACGGAGGTGTAAATATCCAAGCAAAAAAAGAAGTAAATTAATTGTGTCTTTATCCTACATGTTTTTCATTTTGTCATTTCTCACATGGCCACATAGAGTGACTGAACATGTGACAGATTTTTTTCATCTCAAATAAATTTGTGGTTTTTAACTTGAGTTCAGCGACACACTGAGATCTAAGGCAGCACAGGAGAAATCTGAATAGTTCCTTGCTGTCCTCATCCCACTGCAAAATTTGAAGCCCCATGGATTCTCCAGGCAGTGCTGACTTTGTCTGAAAATTGAAGAAGAGAGAACAAAGCACTCCACATCCATCCCTGCTCTGATCCACCCCACGAGCTGGCTCTCCAGAAGTGCCAGAAATTAAGAAAGGAAGTCTGGCAGAAGGTTGTAGCACAAGAAAATGCAAGGGAGCACCGAGGGGGACCTCAGTACTGTAAATATTTTCCCTGGGGCCTGAAATAGTGATTAATGTCCATGAATATGGGACTAATTATCCACTGAGAAAATCTGTGCAGCAGAAACACAGCAGAAGCACCAATGCTCTAATATATGACCCTGGAGTTTTTATAATTATAAACACTATCATAATTCATGCAAACAGCTCTTGTTGTGCCAGAGCATCCTAAGTTTTCCTAAAGGACAAAGTGGAGCTGCCAGCGTTGGTGTGGGCAGGACAGCTGGGAGCTGAAGGACTGTGGACATTCTCTCTGCAGGTTCAGAGACCCTTCCTCACAACAGCTTGAGCCTTCCTCCCTGTCCTCCACAATCCAGACTCCCTTCTGATTTGCTCTTTCCACATTCATAGATAGAGCTGCTTTTTAAACATGCACAACAATCTTTTGGAGGGCAAATAATCCCCCTAACTGGACTTTTTCCTCACGGAATGCTACAGCCAAAATGCAAAGCTGTTTATTGCCTAACTACAGAAAAGCTGTTTGGAACATGGCTACAAGAAACAGAAGGAACTAACAGTGTCAGAGGCAAGAGATACTTCTTTGTGCTAGAAAATATATTTACTTCTGACAAACCCTTTGGCTTTCTAAATGACTGTGATGCTGACAAACATTTATTGTAGGTTATGTTAATTCACTATAGGTAAACATCAAACATGAAATCCCAGCAGCAACAGCTCTGGGCAATCACCCATCCTAATTATCTACTCATAGAAGACATTTGCTTCAGTAGCTCCTTTCTCACTTTTCTGTGTTCATTTTATCCCCAAACACACAATGAGGTATTTTCCAAGGCAGGTGAAAAGCACAGTTAGTTGCACAAATGGATTTGATTTTGTACAACTTGGCACGGTGGCATCAGCTTGTTTCACCTCAGTAGCTGTGAGTAAATTTGTGTTTGCAGCTTCTGAAAAATCAATTACAAACTGCTTATCCATAAAGAGAGAGAAAAAATCAATGCAAAACACGAACCCACCACTCTTACAGGTGAATGATTACAAAAGATGCAATGGAGTGACTGATAATTACTGTCCTACTCTAGCATTGAAGAGTGTGAAGAGCTGAATATCTTTTAAAATCTGTCTTCCAGTACAAAACTTTGGCAATTTGTTTTATTTCCCTTCTCTTTAAAAAACATTGTTTTATATTCTTCATTTGCTATGGATGCCACCAGCATGAAATAATTTCTTATATTAAATGAGCAGACATATGCAGAAAGTTCTGGAAAAAGATAAGCAAGATTTCTTAGTATAGAATAAATGCAATCACTCCTTAAAATACTATTTTCATTAAAGTTACCTGCTAAAATACAGTTTATGGGTAATCTCATTGGGCATGTATATTAAAAAAAGAATGGATGCCCAGTGGAAATGTTCTTTAAGTATTTCAATAGAAATGCTGCCACATTCTTCCATATCTTTTTAAAAACTCAGAGATATCCTTGATGTGTGGTGCCTTTAATGCTGACAAACCCTGAACGGGGCTTTTCATAGCATTGACATCCCACTATTTTGGGTATATGTGAAACATAAGGTTTTGCTCAGACATCCTTGATATTCTCAATTTTAATTATTACTTTCAACAGAGAACAATACTAGAATAGTAACTGCAGAAATTAAATTTTGCTCTGTAGCCCCAGGACCAGGTGTATGGTTAGAAATCAGAGAATTTCCTTGTTTGGATCCAAAAACAAAACTTACTTGAAAAAACTCAGCCCACACCCAGTAATAGAAACAGTTTCTGTGTTCAGTAAAGCTTTGGCCCTCCTTTAGGAGTGCTTACAAAAATGCCAACTGCTGCTCTGGTTTTGAAGATGCAAACCCTTGACAGTTTTAAGATGCCAATAGAAACCAGAAGAGATGCTACAGCAAAATAAAATTACTCATTCAATGACCTTTCAATTGTTTCTGTACTGCTGTCTAGGTAAAGCTACGGGATTTTTCTTCTTACCTAAATAATTAAAAAGCAAACAGAGCAGACCTTTACATTTTTCTTCCTCCTTGCTCATTTGCTTCTCAATTTCATTTCAATTTAATAACTTGTTCTGTGCTATGTGCTGCCACAGTTCAGAACACAGTGCTGTTAAACACTTGATCTAGATTTTGATACTTAGCCTTAGATGATAAACCTACATTCACTTTTTCATTATCTTTCAGGAGATCATTAGCCCTTAAAGAAAATATGCTTAACAAGAATTTAACCAAGGTTAATTTGTCTGATATGTTTGAGTTAATAGAAAAAAGGTAAACAATTAGTTCTCCTCTCTCTTTAATTGTAGAGGTGTGAGACTCCTCTGCTCCTTTAGAAGTGAAATGCTCTGAAATAGCTCATGAATGTGACTGAACAGTTCTACTTTTATCATCCTCCTTGTCTCAGCAGAACAGTTCCTTGAGTCTGGAAAGGAGGGCATTTAAAATTGTTTTAACAGTGAGTTTCTGGTAGGCTCTTGTTTAACGCAGCCCACAGGTCTTCAGTGAGAAAGGAGCTGTTGAATTGTTTAGGGTAAGAGGCACCAGCTGACAGATGCAAACTCTTTAATGGCAGAACTCAAAGGGCTAAACTTTTTTTACTAAAAAAATATTTTCAGTCAATATTATGATCAGCAGTCTCAGGCTCTCACTGAGGGAAAACAAAGGATGAGAGCAAGCAGAATAGGATCCACCAACACCTCCAAATCCTTCTCCCAGAGTCGTTCCACCCACTCCTCCCCAGCCTGGATCCATCCCGGGGGTTGCCCTGACCCAGGTGCAGCACCAGCCCTTGGCCTTGTTAACCCTGAGATCTCCACGATCCCACATCAGCTCCCTGATTTGAGTTTGCTCTGTGTAAATCCAAGAATCCCTTCTGACTGTGCCAGGGACCAGATGCCAAACTCACACAATTCCCTCCCAGACTTCAAATCCAAGCATGAAGTAGTAACGCTTGGGGGTTCTCCCGGCCGGTGCTGGCTGGGGTCTGAGGCTCAGGCCCAAGAAGCCGTGGCCGGCCCGGAGAGGTGATCCCGTGAGGAACCCTCTGCAGAGGTGATCCTGTGAGGAACCCTCTGCAGAGGTGATCCCATAAGGAACCGTCTGCAGAGGGGATCCCGTGAGGAACCCTCTGCAGAGGTGATCCCGTGAGGAACCGTCTCCCAGGGGGTCGTGGCTTCTCTCAGCCCTCGGCCGGGGGTGCCTGCAGAGGTGCCTGGCTCAGCAGCCATCAGCTCTCAGTGATTCAGGGAGTGATTTCAGCTCTGCTCTGCAAGGCAAACCCCCCTGGCCAGGCCCGGATAGAGAGAGGAGAGGTCCTGCTGGTGGTTCTGCAGAAGCAGCTTTGTTCTTCCATCTTCTGCAAAGGGGTGACCAGAGATGGATCCTCCCCGACTCAGGGCAGAGGGGTCTCTTTTATGGGGGTGCAGAGGTGGATGTGAAAGGGTGAGAAACCAATGGATATTAGGGTATTTTACATAGAGTTTCCTAGAGGATCAGGGGTCTGTCTTCTCTCGCTGTAACCACAAAGATTCTCTCTTTCCCAAAGAGGGGCCTGCAGGGGGATTGTGTGAACTCCTCATCTCCAGGCCTTCCTGTCAGGGCAGGGGCCTGTCAGACCCCACATCTGGAGATTCTGCAGTTCCCTTTATCTAAACAAGGGCCTCCTGCCAGGACAGGGGCTTGTCAGACCCTACACATGCAAGCACTGCTGGCTCCCAAGCACAGTGATCAGTGAATCCCTCTGGAGAGCAATTCTGAAGGCTCCTAAAAGGAGCTCCTCTGGTGGGCTGCTGCAGTGAGTTAAGAAATAATCTAGGACATTGGCCCGGAATGGGATGTTTCATTTTCACATGGAATATTTGTACTTCACATTTAGATCCCACTGTCAAAATGATGGAAGAAATTTAATCAGCCAAAGCAACCATTGATGTATTAATGAATGAGATCATTAAACACTGTACTTTAGCAAAGATGAACAGTTATTAAATTTGGTCATTGGACCTAAGGGGTCGATTTAGCTGGTTTAGTGAAACCATTTGCTCTGCAGTTCAAGAAAAAAGATGTACTTTTGCAAAATGAGACCGTGTCTAGTGGTTTGTGTTGACCAGGTTTGTCTAATGAGAACATTAAATAACTGAATCTTGTAGGAGCCATCTTCAAAGCCACAATGTACACAGCAGCAGAGAAAGTCAATGGGTTTTGACACCAGTTCTGACCTTAAACCTTCCCTCCCTGCTTTTCTGTCCCAAACTGCTTTTGCTGCATCACCCTAGCACCAAACACGACAAAGAAGGTGAAACTCTCTTACTATCTGGAAAAATCAGGGACTCCTCATTGGGTGCCTAACTATCTAAGGATATTCAACACCCTGGAAAGTGCAAAATGAAAACACATTTAGTGCTCTAAATGCATTATGGGGGGTTATTAGGTATCTAAAGACCTTATCTGAATTTTAACTTACGGTGTGTTCACTAACAGCAGATATGAAATCATGATTTATGTATCCAGTACTGTATTTGAATTCCTTTTTCTTCAGTATCAGAAAAATTTTAAACTCATAATACATTTATCACCTTTTTCTTCTTGGTTACCCATTAGAATTCTTTTCACTGCTTTTTATTTCATAAGTACTTCGTTTTAGAAAACTCTACAGAAATGAATAACACATGATAAAGTGTATTTAGATTTTTAATCACTCTTTAGAAGACAGCCTTAATGAGTAAAGTCTTGATTAATTCCTCGTGATGATTTAAGTAGTTGACAGAGAAGATATTTTCCTAATTTCTATCTATGGCTCTCATGACAGAATCCTATCCTTTCCTTTTTCTTAATAGCATGACTAGCAAACCAAGAGTGTGCCAAGAAATAAAATAATCATAAAAAATTATTATTTTTATTATCAATAATAATAATAATAATTATTATTATTATTATTGGGTTTGAGAAGCCCTTCTAGCTGCCAAGTTTTTAATGCATTTCCAGAGGATCTGCAGACCAGGATCTGGAAGAGCACATGATTTTGAGAAGGAAAGCCCTGCTTTCACTCACCTCCACTTCCTACCTGAAGCCCCTAAATGCAGTGAACAGGGCAGGCTTCTCCCAGTGGCTAATTAATGAGCTTTTAACAGATATTCCATAGACATTAGGACTATTGTATCTCATGTTTGAGAACAGATTCCATTGGAACATTTGTGTTGGCAGCAGCTTTTGCCTGTTCAGATTCCCTGGTGTTACACTCAGTGTTTCCTATCAATCACCTCTTAATATGAAGTTTGGAAGCTTTCAGCTCCACTGGAGGTGTTTTCCCCTCTTCCAGTCAGTCTAAAGTTGGCCAATAATTTGTGGAGACAAGCACTGACAGCCCCCTGTCCAGAGCATTTGGCTCTGTCTCATTTCTAGGTTCTCACCAAGGAATTTATGGCAGAGAGAAACGAGATCACCCTGAGATCTTCTCACCCAGATCCTCCAAAGCTTTATTGTCTCACTTCCTCTCAGCTGGTGCCTTCCATCTGCTGTGGGATGCTGTGGAAGGTGGCCATCAGCTTCCTCTCATATTTAAGACAGGGAAAATCCACACGTGCTGGCCATGTGTTTTTAGGGCTCCTCATCACCACTTGGTTGCTTTTATAAAGCACACAATAATTGGATTTGTGAAGATTTGCCATAAAGTGCCCATAGATTTTAAGAAATCAGTGCTCATTTTCCTTTTGCCATTTAACACCCCTGGCAAAATGGCAGTGCAGCTTAGATATGAAAAATAACATGTGTAGGAAAAATATAGGAAATCTATTTAACAAACTTAAAACTTCACAGGAATATAGAATGATAAAAAAATGACAGATCTATGTGATCTGAGAGAAAATATTGAGGAAAAAATATCTGAAGCTGAAAAGATGATGAATTTATGTTTGTGTATGGAATCTGCAGAAGTTTGTGTATTCACTAGTAAATCAAATGAAGCCATGAGCAGTTGGCCTGTGCTTCTTCATTTACCTTAGAAATGTATTGTCTTTAGATTCTACTTCTAGTTCTACCCATGTATTGTAAAATGATGTGGATTGCCAATTATTTTGGAAACATGATGGGCTACACTGTTTCTGAAATTAATACAAGGACAGTCTAGATAAGGAAAAAAGGAATTGTGCGGGTAACAGTCATATTTCACTTAATTTTCCTTTCCCACTCACTGTCTGCTCTCATATCAAAATGCACTGTGTGCACATAAATAAGGTATTCCCAGAACACATCTCCCAGCATTTAGGATAACCAACTTTTAAGTTTAAAGCACACTGCTGAGAAACTCTCAAACAATGGGGATTAGAAACAAGAGGAGTTAAAGCACCACTTTATTTATTTATTTGGAGATAAACTACTTATTTTATTTAGAAAAATAATATCTTTCAGTTTTACAGCACCTATGAACAAAAAATGAGGAGTGATCAGAAAGCCTGAAGAATAAAAAGGCAGCAGGAGAACAAGTCTTAATTTAAATGTGTACAGGTCAGGTTGGATGCAGAGGAGGAGTGATCCCAGTGACCCTCTGGTTCTGAATTCTGACCTCTGTGCAATGAGGCAGCTGAAGTTCAGAGTGAGGGAAAGAGGTCAGGGAAGGGTTTTGGCAGAGATTTCGGGTGAAATATAATATTGGTAATTTCCCCTTTTCCTCTGAGGGAGAGCTGTTATCTCAGATGCCTATCAAAAACTGATTAAAACATTATCATTTAAAGTGACAGTGAGAGAGAGGAGAGAGGAGAGGATTTAAGGAGACTGCAGAGCATCAGCTGGGCAGAAAGATAAGCAAGGGGGAAAAATGATGTAGCCTTCATAACCTTCTAAAAAATTGCAGGATCCAGAATTCTTCTCCAAGTCCTTGGGTAAAAGAGTGAAAAGCCCCCCTGTATCATGCCCATGGGTTTGTGAAGAGCCCTCCTCAGAAGGTGTAATTAGAGCAGAAAGCACAGGAGGGGGAAGTGAAGGTGGAAATGGAGATGTTTGGATCAGGGGCATGTGAAGGGCTCCCCAAAATTCCTCTGCAGGACAGGAAGGGAAAACTGATTAATGCCTGAAAAGGCAGCAATAGGCAGATGTGTCCTGGGAACAGAGTTCAGGGGAGGAATTACCCACAGACAGCAGGAGACAGGGAAAGTGCAGCTCAGGAAAAGCCAGGAGAAGTGAGGGCAAGGCAGGACTTGTCCCCATCAGTGGGGGACAGAACAGAAATCCCTACAAAGAGCAGAAATCCCCACACTCGGGGGTCTCAGGGCTGGCAGGGACAGACAGTGGTGGCAGAGAACCTGTTCTCAGATGGTGAAACCATCCTGTGTGTGAGAAATGCCTGTAGGAACCCACACAGAGCTGCTGCAGATTCATTTCCATCACTTCCAGAGCTGAATAAAAGCTGAAAATCAGGAAAAAATCCCAGCTGGTTTTGATGCAGCATTTCTGAGCAGGGCACAAACAGACAGTGATGTGAGGTTTTCAATCTTCCCTTCTCCAGCAAAAGAGAAGGTGAGGAAAAACTCTCATTATTAGAATGAGGAATAGGGTTAAAATCTAGCAGAATTTAAGAAAGGAATAATTAAAGGTATGTATTTAATTAGACTTCTTCATTTACGAATAATTAAATAAATGAAGAAAGTAATAAACACCTGTACTGAATAATCTTCAGCAAGATTAAAATAAGTGAAATTAAAAAAAAAATAATGAAATATTTATATCAAAACTAGTGGAAAAGTAATGGATCTGTTTATCACTGAGTTTTGGGAATACTAGCATTAAAAATGTAAGCATGTTAGAAAACTAGGGAATAATTCCTTAAGGATAACATTAAGACATTGGGAACATTTGACTTCAGGATTTGGGGTGGGAAAAACCCTGGGAAAGATTGTAAAAGCCCCCTTAAGATTTTAAGGTTTATCTTGACAAACTTACAGGAGGGAATATAAAATGTAGTGACCTGCCATAGACAGAAATTACTGAGGTTCCTTGTAGGATTACTCTGTGTGCCCTCTTTCTCTGAGGAGCCCAGTGGCTTGGTAGCAAGAATGAGAGATGGTGGAGAGGGAGGAGTCTGGCATTGCTTTTTTAAAAATGAAAATTTGAAACACTTTGAAAAACACCTAGAAAGAAAAAGAAGTAATGTGCTTCTGTTGAAGTTGTTCACATTAAGTTTAAAAATACATCTCAAGGTGTAATTTCCAGGTAACTTGGCTAAGGGGTCACTAGAAAGGTCTTTTCCACATTAAATGTTTGCTTATTGAATGTAAATTCATTTCAAATACCTATTTCAAGGCAAAATGTTGTGAAGTCATCATGAGTGCATGAATGCTGCTAATTGCATAATAAACACAGATCAGGAAAACAGCAAGGTAACATCAGACAGTCTTTTCCCCATGAACTCAACATCAGTGTTCTGCTTCTTTCTGGTACAAGCAAAGAGTAACTTTGGGAATGCTTGAGCACCCTAAGGTGTGAAAAGGGTCTTCCCAGTTGTGTCAGTGGTGAGACAGTCTGATGGTTGGAAGACTCACTGAAAGAAAGAGTGTGTCACCATTGACAATGTATTTTCTCAGATTTTTCTGGGGTTAGAATAGACCTTAGAGCCTTCTTGAATGCTCTTCATCGTAATACAGCCCTTGGAACCTACATCAGTTTCTTCAAAGTCAGCTTTAAATTCCCAATGTCAACATAACGTTGTAGGAAAAAGCGTTCTAAATAAAATATGTGTATAATCAGACTAAAACAATAGCAGAGAATAATTCGATGCTGTTTCAAAGGCTTTATCCCAATCACAAAATTTTCCAGGAAGTCACTCCTGAGGCTCCCCCACTCACCCCATACACTCCAGGCTTTTTGACTAGTTTCAAGACTTTTAGATAGGAAAAGCACATCCCTTTCTGGGCCTCACTGCTCCGTGTGCTCTCTGTCACGAACACAGGCATTACCCTATTTTTTACACTCCCCACCAAACAGCTGTCATTACAAAATACCGATGAATCCCGCTTAATTGGTGCCCTTCAAAGCAATTACACCCCCTCACCTCTCACTATTAATTGGCTTTGGTGCTCCACGGCTGCTGCGTCGTTCCTGGCTATGCAGGTGTAATTCCCGTTGTGCAGCAGTGAGAGGTTGGAGATCCTCAAGGAGCTGGTGAAGTCGATGTTGTCGATGGTGACGCCGAGGCTGGCGGGGATGGGCCGGCCGTCCTTCTGCCAGGTGATGGTGATGGGCAGGTCCCCCGAGACCACCACACAAGGGATGAAGACCCTCTGCCCGATGGAGAAGCGTGGGAACTCGAAAGGTTGGATGAAAGGTGGGACTGCAAGAAGAGAGGGAAAGAGGGAGCTGTTGAAAGTCTTGTTTCGGAAAATAACGTAGTGGGGCAGATGTGCAGTGTGGAATGGGCAGAATTTACACCTCCAACAGCCCAAAACATTGTTCAGCAGGAAAAATCACATTGTTGGCAATACCTTTCCATTTTTTGGCTACCCAGTGCATAAGCAGAGAGGACAAGCAGGGGAAGTCCTGGCTTCTAGAGACAGCTGACTTTGCTGTCAGACCCTTGCAAGAGGATCAAGCACCTCCTCCAGAAATCACCCCACCACCAGCTCGAGCCTCTCCAGGGCTGCCAACAGTGACATTGCCAGGAAGAGCTCAGCAGCTTTCAGGGTCTGCTGCAAGGGCCTTGCTTAGGGTCACAAAATAGACCTAGAAGAGGCTCCAGCTCTGCTTCTAGGACATGATGAAAGGGAATGTGAGCTTCCTTAACTGCTTCTAGCACTCTTTTCTCAGTGTTTCAAGTCACAATTCTCATTAAGATTGCAGGAAGGGAGAGACATGTACAGTACTTGTAGGACAGCAAATTAGGGTAAAACTGATTTCTGATCAGAGGGATGGAACAAGGCATGAATGTTCAAGCTGGCACTTAATTCCTGCTAAGCATATTTGGCCTGGAAGATCCTTTTTTTCTTTCCTTTTCTCTTTTCCCCATACTACTCTCTGGATGAACCAAAAAAAAGAAACCAAAAAAAACATGGAAGAATTTACCTTATTTTCTACCAAAGGAAAGAATTCTACTTCTTAAAATCATTTTGTTTTCAGTTATTTTTAATAAAAACAAATGAAACAGCCAGTTAGATTAAATAAACATAGAAACAATAATGGGGCTGCCTTGTTTACTTTGGGTTATGGTTGGAATGTTTATTAAAAGATTGGTAAATTGAGACTCAAGTACTTGTCCAGATGAAGGAATCAAAATCTTCTGCCCTTCTCAGGGGAGCATTCAAGCAGTCAGGGCATTGATCTTAGGCAGGCTTTTATCAATCACTCCTGAAAGGGCTGCACAACCAACTTTGCAAGCAGTACTCAAATACTCATTTATCAAAAGAGAAGGTTCCTAGAGGTTACGTACATCAGATATAGGAGTGCATTTTCCTATTGCCTGAGAGATCACTTACACATAATCTGTACTACATTTGAACAGGAAAGATGGAAGGATACCCAGAGCAGAACATTTATAGTGATCTATATGTTTGAGCTCCAGAAGAAAATGAAGTTGGTGGCATTATCTAATTGTACTTCTTTTGTCCTTTTTCCCTTCAGAAATTCTAAGGTTGTGGTTTCCCCAGAGTTGAAGCAGAAAAAAAAAATCTCTCAGGTGGTTGCAGTGTTTGTCCATAGACTTCCTCAGCAGCATTTTTCCTCCTCTGCCACTGCCCTATTTCTGGGACACAGGGACAAGTATTGGTGACCCCTGTGTCAGCTCCAGGCATTTTCTTTAATCCATATGTTGCATTCTCCATCAGGAATAAGAAAGTTTATCAAGCATGGCCAGGAGGTCAAGGGAGGTGACTGTGCCCCTGTGCCCAGGTGAGAGCCCACCTGCAGAGCTGC
>JACBWW010000774.1:0-22248 GCA_020086605.1 Lanius collurio | reverse complement strand
CCTTTCCTTTCCTTTCCTTTCCTTTCCTTTCCTTTCCTTTCCATTTTTATGACTGATTTTTGCTCTGGTGCTAACATTCAGAAGTGCATCACAACAACCAAGATGCACTGTAATGTTAACAGTAAAGTGAACTCAGTGCCTTGGTTTAATCATTAGTTTATGATTAGCTACAGTTGAAGCAGACTATTCAAGGTTGGAGGGGTTTGAAGTTAGACACCTTATTTTGATCTCCTAAAATACTTGTACCATTTTTGAAGTTTTCTTAATCTGCCTGCTGCTGACACACCTGGTTTAAGTGAGTAAATAAAAACATCAGGCTTATCTTTGAAGCTGATTACCTTTAAATACTTATCAAAGCTTTTCCTTTCATGTTTTTAGAACCAGCTCACCAAGGACAAGTAGTAAATGTTTTCTTTTACCTTCTGAGGTTTATTTACTTATTTAATGGTCTATTCACTGCAATTGCTCACAGCGAGCTTAGGTAAGGTAGAATATGTAGTGTTGTACTTTGATTTATCTCAGTTTCACCAGAATTAGGAAGAGACAATAAATAAAATGGCCAGTGACAGAAATAGAGTTTCTTGAGTAGGAACCTCTTCAAGTGCTTACTCAGTGACATAAGAGGCAATGGGCAGAAACTGCAGCCCAGAAAGTTCCACCTGGATATGAGGCAGAGTTTCTGTGCTGTGCAGTGCCCATGCACTGGATCAGGTTGCCCAGAGAGGCTGTGGAGTGGCCCTTGCTGCAGATATTCCAGAACCCTCTGGTCACAATGAGTTCTGGGAGACCCTGCCCAGGCAGGGGGGTGGGACCAATGACCTGCTGTGGTCTCTGTGCTCAGAGTGGGAATTTCACTGACAAAGTTGTTACCCAATGGATCAGATGTTTTCAGAGCTACTGACTTGAGAAAGGCAGAAGAAGTTAAAATGAGCAGCAATGGAGATAAATTTAACTTCTAACCAGAGATTCCTTAAAGACACAAAACAGTGAACACTGGACGTTTCTCAGAATTATTTTAAGATAATCAGGAAATGCCTTTCACAGAACAAAAGTTTTTCTGAGGATCTCAACAATCTACTTCATGAGTATAAGCTTATTCTGAAGAATCAAATCAAATAATAACATATATTTTGGAAGGACAGTTTTATGTTCATGAAATAAATTTCCATCCATTTAATGTGTGTATCTTATTTCCCTTCATCAATTTGCTTTCTAACTTACATAAAATTGAGTATTGGTGTCTTGTACAGGCAAATAAATGCTGATTTCTGGGGAGTGCTCTGACACAGGTGGTTAATACTAGAGATTGAACTCAAGCAGTTGTTTCCCTACACTTTGTGTGAAGAAGGAACTTAAAGAACACAGAGCTGCCTTAACACAAGCTGAGCTCATACTGTGGAGAATATAATTTTCCTAAGAGATTTTGGATTGTACTTTCTCTGTTTTTCTACATTATTGAATGTAAACTGAATACCCACTGCTTGTTGTTGAGGGAGTTTGGGGTGTAAAATGTCATGCATGCATTGTAAAGGTAAAGCATTTTTGAGGTGGTTTTTTTCCTTCCCTAATAGTTAAATTGTTTATAAATTGTATCTGACTGGAACAGTATAGACAAACACCATACTAGTGCTCAGCCCCTGACTCCCTTTCAAAGGATCTGTTATGTTTACATAAATGTATGTATAAATTTGTGCACAGAAATATCTGCATGCAAATAGATATTATTGCTTCTTACATAAATAGCATTTCTTCTTACATTAATAGCAGTTTATGTCAACAGCAGCTAGACAGAGAGATTTCTCAGGAGTGTTTTTTGAACCAACTTGCAAAAGCTTTAATTCTAGGTAAAAGCTCCTAAATTACTAAAGGTAACTGCAGAATGCAATAGCTCTCATATATCTGGAATTCCATTACAGAGTAAGCGTCTGGGATTCTTGAAACATTATAATCACCACAGTGCAGCTTTTAACATAAGTTAATTTGCCTTGCTTGAGAAGATTTACAGCTGAAACACAGAATTATGGGATGATAAATTTGTCAGGTCCTGGACAGGTCACCTCATCCATCCCTCTGGTCATCCTGAGATACTTTTATAACTTTTCCTCAAGGACTTACTGTGATAGCTGTTCCCAAAGTGCCATGGACACTGATAGTGTTTGCTCACACTGGACACTCTTCCTGATATCTAAAATGGGTCCTGAGAAAATTCAGTTTTATATATTCCTTACTGGGTTTGCCTTGCAAAGTGAGGATAAATTCTCCCTCTCTCCTGTAGTAGAATGTTACAAGTTCTGTCCTCAAACCCTAAAGCCCAGCTGTGGTGCTGCATTGCCCCTCTCCCCTGCCCCACCTTCCCTTGGGCCAGTCTGGGATCTCAGATTAGTTCTTTATGGCTTGGCCTTTATGGACAGCCCCTGGGCACTGCTCCTCTTGAATTTATCAGAATCACTGGCTGCTCCCAGGAACTTGTGCTGTCTCTTGAGCTCCTCTTCTTTTAATGAACAGCCTTGGAAACTTCTATTTCTTGCCTGAATGACAAGCAAGTGGAATAACATTTTTATTATTGAACTTTTGAAGAAAGTTACCTACTGGAATTGTGATCAGCATGGAAAAGGATTATGTTTAAGGCAGATCTCTTGTGGCCCTACAAACTGCCCTCCTGAGACCCTTTGAACTCTCCTTTGACTGTGAGGGGCTGAAACCAGCAGCTTTCCTCTGAGTGGGGCCCCACAGAATGACAAAACTCCCAAGTTTACTGTACTTGGATGACCTCTGAATGACACTGATGCAGCCTGGGCTGCTTCCCTCACTTCTGGAGGCCAAGTCCTTCCCCCTCTGAGAAGATGCAAAGGCATCTGACATGAGCACTTCACTGAACTGGAGGGGAATTTTCCACAAGTGTGTATTTTGGACAGAATTGGTTAGGTCTGTGTGCACACCAGTGTGCCTAAGCTATAGCAAATGTACAATGAATGTTGCTTTCCTAGATTCTTAAATACTTTAGGTTTGTAAATTAGGCCTATAAGTGGGTAACTGTTGTGCTATAGTAAATTCTATAGAATATTTTGCTTTTCTTAAGCTATCAATTAAGTACTTTTAAACCTTTAGGCCTAAACTAGGTCAGGTTCAAGGCTCAGTTTGGCAAGGGGGTCTGCTTTGAACCTTGTGACTCAATGGAAGGATGTCCCTTCCTCCTTTTTATACTTATCCTTTCTTACCCTTACCCTTACCCTTACCCTTACCTTACTCTTACCCTTACCCTTAACTTACCCTTACCCTTACCTTACCCTAACCCCTACCTTTACCCTTACCCTTACCCTTGCCCTTACCCCTACCCTTACTCCACTCCCTGTAGATAGTTTTTATGCTGATTTTAGATTTAATTTAGATTTAGATTGATTGATTTTAGATTTAATTTGGTTTTTCTGTGTGTTATAACTATCAAGTAAGAAGTAGAGTGAACACTACCCATGAGCCTTGCCACACTTTCACTTTTATATTAAACAAGCTGTTCCAAGACCTTTGCCAGGGATTCTTTAAACAATTAAAACACTCATTCATGACACCCACTCTCTCAGCCTTCCTCCATTTATACTGCACCATGCCAGTTCTTCCCAATATTTCCTCTCCCCAGTGATGTTGTCTCCTTCTCCTTCTGCTCTGGTTTGTCTCTGCACCTCCCCTGGAAGGAGGTGTCCAAACCAGGGTTCAGTTTCCAGATGAGGCCTCCCCAGAGCCAAGCAGAGCCCAAGGATTACTGTGTGTTTCCTACAGGCAGAAGGAAACCTGGCTTGGGTGCTGGCAGGGCTGTTCCACTTCCAGTTCCAGAATGATCTCATTCCTTTGGATATCTCTGACTGCTGCCATGCTATAAAGAAGGCAAAATCCCTTCAGGTTTCTTTATTTTTTTTTTCTATTGATCTGAGTGGATTTGGGACCAGAGTTATCCAAAGCTTATGACCAATATCCTTAATGGAACTTAAATTACAGGAAGAAATAAATGACAATAAAAACATTCCTAGACCTCCACCTTCAAAACCTCAGAGAGGTTTGTACATCTGGGGAACACAACCCAAATATTAATGTTGAAAGAAAATGAATAGAATATTACACTTTTAGAAAGCTCAGAAGGGAAGTTGTCAGTGTAATCTCTACCTGGCTTCTCCATGCTTGTGTCAGAGTCAAGCTAAATCTTTTTTCCTTTTCCAAGCCTAACAGAGTGAATGATCATTATTAAATATTTCTTTCTATTATTCTGGTGCAATGTGGCTCTAGATCTTGTTTAGAGTGTACTAGATAACCTCTGAAGGAAATACAAGGTCATTATAGCTATTTCTGTTATCTTTTGTGTGAGGAGGTGACATACTTTACACAGGAGGGGATTTTCACTTCACACAGCCCCTGAGAGTTTGATGGGGCTGTTTGTCATATACCACGAGCAAAGAGCTGAGCCTCAGAGAAACTTCAATGTTGTCAAGTTTATAAACTTATTTTAGGTTCCCTACTAGAAGCACACCCTTTCAGGAACAACACTCTTTAGAACACTTTTCAAACTTAACTGTCTTCATTTGCAGCAGTGAGTGCTCAGTTTTGACAAATCTGTCCCCATATGACCCAAGATGAGCCATCAGAAAAATAAGTAATGTGATGAAAAATTTGGTTTAAGTAAATTGCTTGGCTCCATCAAAAATGCCACTGATGCAAAGATCTGGATTCTCTCAGCATTTAGTTGTCTTAATGATTAAACCATCCTTTCTCGACACTTTTCTTCCATTTACCACACAAGTTTGGACTTCTATATCTAATAAGGCAAGAAGCCAATTTGCAGCACACTCCTTTCCTGCATGATGCTAATTCATTTCTCAGCCCCTGTTTGCCATTGTACTGCAGGAAGCAGCTTCTTAGGGAAAAAAAACCCATTGTAGCTAAATCATAAAGATAGGCCTGTATGGAGAAATTGGGAATCACTAGGATCATCTCATTCCTCAGTGTGTATAGGTCAGATTTATGTCACCCAGGTTTAAATGTCTAACCCTGAAGAAGTCCTTTAGGCTCTAAGTTTCCCCCATAGTTGTTGAGGAGAAGGCTGGTTGCTGTCCAAAAATCTATTCAGGTGTGTCAAAATGCTTGATTGGCTCTACCTACTATAAAAACAGAGTTGATCAAATTTAGTTTTTTGCAGTTAGACACACAGTACTTACACACCCTCCAGCTCCCAGCTGCTCCCTCCTTTTCTCTGTTTAATTTCCTCTCTGTCTTCATGTCTTCTCCTGCTCATGTGTCTTTGCCTGGCTCTTACCCAAGGTACCTTTGATCTCTAAATTTTGGTGAATCTCCTAAGAAATCTGTCAGTCATTTCCTCAAGACTCACCCCATTTCACCAACCTCTGTAAAGAGGAAGCACTTTAAAAAATGTTGTCCTATAGATATCCAAACATCTGTGGTCTTTGGTGATGAGAGCATTTTTGGATCATAAAATTGGATCATCTTTCTGAGACCTCTCAGGGTCACAGGGACAGTTTTTTTCCAGCTGTTCATTTTCCATTTAGATGGCAAAACTTCTGTCCCTGGCAAGAAAAATAGATCTACCAACCTATTCCCAATTATCACATCATGGGATCTTTACAGAAACTTTTCTATTTCATTATTTTTTAAGTGACAATAAAAGTGTCTTTTTTTCCATAGCATCATTCTGTGCAACAGGTGAATATCTTTCTTTTTAATGCCTCACCTCTCCCCCACCCCTGCCTCAAAATAAAAAACACCCTTTAGCAGAAAACTGACTTGGACAATCTCCCTTTTGAATTCATAATGTTATTATCAGCTGGAATCAGGGACAATGAAACTTATCAGTTTTGTTACATCAGCTACAGATAATAAATGATCATTGGAAGTGAAATATATTTGCTGCAATTACATATTCATAAGGAATAGATACAGAACTGATACAGGGAAATATATTTGCTGCAATTACATATTCATAAGCTGCACTGAGGCAGGAATAGACACAGAACTGATACAGGGTTGGTCCTAAAGGAGGGTAGGGCATTAAAAGGCATTTCCTGAGGTCCTGGCCTGTGACATGGCAGTGCACATGCCCTGTGGCTAATGAGGGCTGGGGGAGAGGCACCACCACCACCTCCTCTTCCCCTTGGCTCATTAGCCTGCATCTCTGGGGAGAGGGGAGGAAGGAGGGAGAAGTACCCAAACAAACAAAGGAAATTTTAACCCCAGCAGGCTGTGCTATTCAAGGTTTTATAAAGCACTTTGAAGCACTAACAAGGAAGTTCCTAAGCAAACAAATACTGTTATTGTATTGAAAACGTTGCTAAGCTGGTTGATGTGGCTGGGGTTATGATCTGAAGCTGCCTTGGGAAATGACTAAAGAAGTGTTTTTGATGAGAAGAGCACAAAAGCAAGAAAGGAAATTATATATATAAATGGGAATGCATTTCATTTGTTCTGCTAGAGTATATAAACAAGTGATTAAAAAGAAGTAGTTGTTTCTTTAGTGTATTTTAAGGCAACATGTTGCAATAAAGAGCCACTTACCACAAAGCTGAAACACCTAAAGCTGCTGCAGGTCACAGTAAAGCTGACACACAGGTACATGAAGAAATTCCATAAGTTTAAAAACTTTGTAGTACACAACACTCTCATTTTTGAGTCAATTCTAGAAATTAATCAGTGGTAAATATTGAATCCTGTGAGTTTTACAGGGCAATGAAAACAGAAAGACAGAAATAAACAACAAAAATTTCATTTTGTCTTGAAAGATGCCTTCTAAATGAATTAGTAATTTTGGTAAAGACCTAAATAAAAGAACACTTCAACAAATCAGACTTTGCCTTGTTGTCTTAATTCCAGCACCTCTTCTCTGCAACTCAGCCATTCAATCCCTGTAATCCATAATGCACAGAATTCTACTGACATCTGCACTGTTTCATTTGTGATGGTGATTTTACCCATCTGAGGTTAAAACAAGAGCATAGTATTGATTGGCAAACACTGATGGTTGGATTGAATGCTCTCAAAATTTATGTAATACGTACATTTCACCATAAATAATAGAAATAAACAAAATAGGCTGATAAAAACAGTGCAAACACAAGCAGGAGTAAGTAAGTCACACGGATTTGGGAAAAAAAGTGAAAGTAGAAAAAGAGAAAATAAATCTAGAGACATACAACAGATCCCAATAAATCTGCAAGAAGCACAAGTGATAAAACCCAGGAGAAAAATCTCCCCTTAATATTTAGTTTTTAACTGGAAGTTCTAAATATTTTCATATATATATTTATATATACACATCCTGTTAAGTTTTGCAAGGAATACTTTGCTGGTTGCTCTAGTATTGAAAGAACTAGACACATTTTCAATTGAAAAATTCTCATTCATTTGATTACAGAGGAATCTGTCATAATTAAAGTCATTGCATTCTCTGAGAAGTTTACCCATTAGTTTCATTTCTGAGAATATTTTTATAGGAATAACTGTGATTTATATTTCCTTCTGAATTACTATAGGAAAGGGAAATTGTTTGAGAGAGTTCATGTGTTTATTCATTTTTTAAATTATTTTAAAGACTGTCTATAGGCACACTCTGAGGTGTGAGTGTTGCATATATCCATTGCTTCCAAGTTAATCCTTTACAGGTGAATAAAGATTTCCACACCCTTACAGAAGGTTCAGTGCTTCATGCATCCCTTTTGCAACTAGCTGGTTATACTGGTGTTAATAATTTGGAATATCCATAATTAAACCCAAGAATTTACTGCATTTGTTAAAAGAGGAATTTGTACAGTTATTTTAAAGACCATTCCTTTCTGGATACAATACCAACATTTATTTGTAGGCATTGCATGTCCCCAAAATTCACAGAGAATGCACTGGTGGTGTCCAGCTTGTGGGTGGTGTTGGTCAGGCTCTGTGCATGGACAGAAATCCTGCAGGCTCCATTCCCTGGGTAACTCAGAGATCACTGGGATCACCCCCTAATGCAAGGTTTGGGAAGCAGCCAGTTGTGCTGGGGGCCTGATCAATACCTAAAGGTTTCTAGGGAAATTTAATATCCCAAGTCAAACATCTTCCTGTAAAAAATTCTTTGGATAAGATTTTTATTTTCACAAAGTCAGTGTAAATATTTGTAGGCTGCAATCAAGAAACTCAGAGGTTTTAAGATTTGTTTCAAGTTGTAAAAACTTGAACTTGTTCTCTTTCCTGAAAGCCACTGTAACATCTCGAATCCATCCATTGTTTATTTTAAATTGCATTTGAAACCATCTTTAGGATTTATTTCTCTGCTTTTTCTTTGACTTTTCACAAAAATATTCTTCTAGGAAAGCTGAGAATTACCACATTCCCAACACATACTCCTAAACTGCCTCTCTAGCCTGAACCACCTTTGGATTTAAAGTCAGAGATGTTGTTTTATTTAAGTACTTTTGTGATATACATTATGAGTATCAGCTCTGAGTGAGACTGTATAGAAACCTTTTAAATTGTATCCTCCTTAAGATGACAGAGGAAATCTTTGCATGAATTACAGCTTCAGGCAGCCCAGAGGGAATCTCTTGCCCAGAATGTGGTTAAACAGTTTTTTAATTAATTCTATAAGCTCTCAAACCCAACTGATTTTTGAGGAGCTTCCTGCTCTTTTTTCTTCTATTCTAAATTATAGCCTGTGAGATTAAGGCTCAGTTTCTAAATATCTCCAGACACCTTCCTGTTGTTAAAAAAATTAAATTTTTGGGGATCTGACAAAAGTAATGTAACTCAAATTTGGTGGCAATACTGATTTATGAGTTTTTGTATTCACACCACAGAAGTAACTTGGTAAAAATTATCTCCCACTGGTGAATTTTATAATACATGTTTTCTATGTGTCTTCAAGGGGATAAAAATATAAGAAGAATAGATACTTTTTTCATCTAAGTTTTTTTCATAAAACAAAATATTAAGTAGTAAAAAAACCAATAAAAACCCCATCACCACCACCATCACCAAGAAAACCCAAAACCAACCAACCAAAAAACCAAACCAAACAAACAAATAATCCAAGCCTATTTATTCTTCTCAAGCAGTGATATTTTTCAAAAATTGGAATAATAGAACTTTAAATATTGATCCAAAAATTCCCCATAAGTTGCTGAGACTGTAGTGCTAATTATACCTTAGGTTTCACAGAATCACTGAAGAGGCTGAGTTTGAGGGACCCACAAAATCATCATTTCCTGCTCCAGCCCCTGCCCAGCAGCACCCCAAGGGTCTCACCCTGTGCTTGAGAGTCTTGCCCAAAAGCTCTGTCAGGCTGGCACTGTACCCACCCCCCTGGGGAGAACATTCCAGTGCCCAATTTTGAAATCTTTTGTATTTTTAATTAAAAGCCTGAATTCAGACACAATATACATTTATGGTAAATATAGTCTATAGATGTATATTTTTAGAAAAGCTCTTGGCCTTGACCTGAAGATGAATGGTTGTGGAAGCAGATCCTGTGAGCAAAATGCCAGGGCCTTCCTTTTTTTGTCTGGTTGGTAGTGAATGTCAAATTTTTTTTTTGAGTGAATTAGTAGCATGATGCCAATAAATTGGAATTCACAGCCTGTTAGTCATCCTTTACAAGTCTCAAGCATTAGCTGTAAAACTATTGTTGAGAATGAAAAATTATTTCTCCTCCACCTCTAAGTCTTCACGGCTGTAGTAAATGTAAAGTAACAGCTACTTCATTTCTAGGGGAATTATTTTGTGCCTCTTGCAGTTTCTTCAAAATTAATGAAGTTATAAAGAAGTCTGGATAGGAATTAATTGCATGTTTTATTTTGGATTGTCCTATTAAATTCTTCTGTTTCATAAATAGCAAATTAAAGAACTGGAAGCATAAGGAAGTAACCAACCAACAGTAACAACAACTCTGTACCAAGAGTTCCCTTCCTTCTGTGGGAGTAAATCAGTGACTGACAACCAACAAATATATATTGCCTCTTGAGAATAATATAGATATTGAACATCTTGGATATGAGTTCCCTTTTTAAGGGTCAAAATAACAAAAGCAGGATGAATGGTCTCAACACCAGTAATAAGATACCAAATTCACAGATCCTATATTGAGATAGAAGTAGTTCAACAGTAAAAATAAAAGTTATAATAGCTCAGTGCCTATTTTTTGGCTGATTTTTACTGCAATGTTTGCCCAAACATTATTAACATCATTAACATTGATAACAGAGTTACCCAGGGTAATACTGGCTCAGCTCTGGCCAGGATGAGATACTGCTCCCATTAAACTCCAGTGGAGCCAAAGTCTTGTTCTCTTCATTTAATTGTAGAATCTGAATGATCAAGTGAAATTCATTCTACAGAGAACTAAAAGTCAGTCCTGCAGACCTCAGCAACGTCTCATTGACATTTTTCCACTGTATGATTCATTTTCAGTCTAACATGTACTGCCACCAGCTCTACACTGCTATTGCTGATTAAAATGACAATCACAACATGTCTTCAATTGGCTGAGCTTCAGAATGGATAAGAGTGTCCAAATACTGAAGAAAGACTTGTCAGGAATTTTCATTTGACTTCAAGGTGGCTGTTTCATTCACTTATCCCTGGTGAAAATATTACTAAAAACGTAATTATTAAAAAAGAGGAAAAAAAAGGCTAACAGTTTTCAGCTGAAAATTAAGAATGTTTACTCTAACTTTTGTTTAAAAGAGTTGTGCACTGTTAATACCATGGCTATCTACTCCTTTCAGATGACACATCCCAAAATATATCATGGTATTTTCCCCTGGGTGAAACAGTATTCTTAATACATTCTGCCATAGTGTACAATTCAGAGAAAGAAATGAAAATCTGATGCAAACAAAGTTCCATAAATACTGGGAACACTTCTGAAATAATTCATGTCTTAATAAAAATAACCTATATTTCCAGTGCTTGCCATCCTTATTTATAAATAAATAAATACGTAAATAAATAAATAAAATTTCCAAAGAAATAAAAGATTCTGGAGTCATTGTGTAAATGACTGAAAAGAAACAGTTTCCCTTAGAAATTGTTTTACTATGCAGAGATGCACCAGTCTGTTCTTATGCCTTTCAATGATCCAAAATATAACAGGTATACATGTCCATTTTCATTTTATAAACTGAATTTCCAGCTTAAAAGATCCTATATAAGTATGCTCACTATTTTCTACTTTAAATGTGTTATTTTCTTGAAAAATACAAGTAAAGGTAGCAGAAATATTAACAGAAATGCCAATGGCAGAAATCATAAGCAATTTAGGCTATCATGGGAGTGACTTATTGATCAATCAGCCAGAAACTTAAATTGTTCTTCTACACCACTTACTAATACCAAAAACATCATCAGAATTAAGGACTGTCCCAGCTGATTATGAACTGGCATTAAAGCCATGAAAACTGCATTTTTCAGTGCAGCATTTCATTGTAACCCATAATCACCCGTTCTGTAGCAGGCAAGGAAAAGATAATTCAGTTGATGTGCAGAAAGGACAGGAGTGTTGGGATCAGAGAATTGTGATTTTGCCATCCATCCTTGTTGTTCCTTCAATACCCACTTTATGGAAGGATTCCCCTGGCACTTCATGCTCATCATGCAATTTCTGTACCTGGCAAAGGGATATGAAAAAGAGAATTTCATGCCCATTGTGGTTACATTTCATAGTTTGGAGCAGGATGCACAGGGGGACTCAGTGACTCAGAGGAAAGCTGAGGAGCTGCTATTTCTTCCAAAAGCACTGGAAAAGCATTGGGTGAAAAAGTCAGAGAGGCACAAGATAGAAAAGCTCACCCATTTTCACTAACAGACTCCTAGGATTACTATAATGCTGAGATAATAGATGGCAGCTATTGGGAATACTCTGCAATCACAAGACCTGCTCATTAAACTCCATTAAACCTTTTGTACTTTTTTTTGTCTATCAATAATGCAAATTAAATTTGCTTTTCAAGTAGGATTGCCCTGAGTGCACTCTTCTGCCTATTTGTCTCCTTTAAATGTACATCACCAAAAATCCGAGGCAAAAGGGTTCATAACTAGCACAGTCAATTTGAATAAAACTGCACTGCAGTTATTTAACTGTCATGGTCAGGCTCAGATAATGAATAAAGTACAGAAAGACTATTTTGGAAGGAAAATAATTAATAAAATATAGCAGAGTTATGTCTGGTTCTTGATATATTTAATGATGTCAAAAATAATAAAAAACTTTTTTAATACAGGGTGTACAATATTTTATCTTCTGACAATTTTGAAAAAGAAGATACTAATAAATAACTTAAAAGAATTATCTTCATTTGAATTACAGCTGACCACAAAGCATCTCCTAATAAATTTTATGCAGTTTTAGCTTCTTGTACAAGACAATATTTGAACTACTGAGATTTTCCTGTGAAAACTCTAACCAGAAGATACTTTTTGCCTCTTTCTGAGCAAAGAAATCTGACTTGTCTTTTGCACATTGGCTGAGATCACAATAAATCAGCTTGTCATTCCCAGCCCTTCAGAAGAGACTGTTGTTTCATCATTCAGGCAGTTTGGGCAATGAAAAGGGGATTAATCCATAACCTTGCCTTTCTTTTTTTTTTCTGGGAGAACTCTCTAATGCTCAGACTTTGCTCAGAATTGACTTTATCACTTCCACAGTAATTTTCTTTGCTTATGCAGAATCCACACCAGTGTAAGTTCTGGGTTCTCTTAAGGCCTGAAAATCTTATGATAAGAAATGTTTGATGGAAGGTGGGTAATTCTACCTGATAGAGAGTTTTAGAGTATTCAAGATTAAAAAATTTCATTTTCAAAAAAAAAGAAAAACTTGTTGAATCACATCATTGTCTAAGAAAAACTTTTTTTTTCCCCTTTGGATAGTAATTCTAAGATAGTGGAGAAGAACATAAAAGTCAGATGCATTGAAGAATTCCTCCTCTTTTTACAAAAGGTGCCCATGGCCCAGGACACCCCACAGAAAATGCAGTAAAATCCCCACTAAGGTCAATTACAATCTTTAGACTTCAGATCTCTGTTTTTGGCTGAAACTAAAATATGGTCTTACCAAGCAGGGCCTCAAAGATAACCCTTTCCAGATAACCCTAATGCTGATAAAAGAGCATCCTTTCTTCTCAGGGATCATGAGAGCTGAACAATTCCCTGAGTGGGTTGGGGATAACAACGTGGGAAGTGAGAAAATCCCAAACTCCCCTGAGTGTTACTTTTGCACTGCTTTTGTTTGTTTTTCAGAACTGACTGACTCTTTTTGGAACACATCAGCTGGTTTCATGTCCAGAATTCCCACTTTTTTGCAAACTCTCTAGCCTGGAAGGCTTCATCATTATTGGGCCTGATCCCTTTCTCATGACATCAACATTGTCCATGGAGTTATGGCTTCTCTCTGAACAGCACTGCCTTTTTTATTCTCTTTACAAGAGCAGGATAGAGGAGGTTCATGCTCTTGTTTCAGATAAAAATCTTGACTTCTGGCTAATGCCAGAATTGTTACATTTTCTTAAGGATAGACACATGACAGCAGCAGCAGCTGAATTTTGAACACCACAAAGTATTCCTGCAAAGTGAAGGATGATGAATACCCCCTGTATCACATTTACAAATCTGAAAATCTTTACTTTTGGATGCTTCTCCCATTGATAGAAGAAGTTGATTGTTATTTTAAGTGGTACTTTGCAAACTATTTTTTTTTCCTAACCTCTCACTCTTAATACATTTTGCATATTGAGGACAAAAGTGTGTTTTACTGAACTTTGGACCAACACTGGTCTTAATATAGCTCTTGTTCAGTTGGAAAATGACTCTTTTAAATCTGTGAATTTCCAGGGGTAGGACATGGAAGGCAAAGCACTTGGACCCAGCCTGTTCCAACACTCACCAAAACCACAGGAAAGAGGTTTTCACTCAGGTCCTTTTATACCACTAATTCTAACACAAGCATCATCCCATTGATTTTTAAGGAGCTGTTGAAATGTTTAAAATTAGGTTTGTGCTTGCTCAGTTGATGCTTATGAAGGCAGAACATATATACTGGAAGAAATTTTTCCATTAACATAAAACATTTTTTCATCCCCCCCTCTATTAAAAGGAAAGGAGGAAAAGAATTGAGTAATGCTTAGTGTGATTTTCCTCCTGTGGTTTGCTTTGTTTTTCAGAGACATTCCAGAAATGTATTCCAGATGTTTTCAAATCCTTGTAACTTATTTTCCAGACTATATATAACCTTTCCTACCATATCTCCTCTCTCCCTTTCTATCATTGGTTACTGCCTCTATCTTTTTCTCTTAGTTGTCTTAATATTTTTTTTCACTGCAAGTTCCAGATGAATTCATTTATATTCTTTCAGAGGTCCCACTTGGAAACATGCATTATCTGCTAGAAGACATATTGTTCCATGTGGTAATATCTCTTGCTTTGTGAAGTTATTAATTAAATAATATTTAGTTGGATTTTCGTAATTGTAAAGGATATCAAGTTCTTGCTCTCAAAACACTGAATAGGCTTTTGAATATTAAATTGTCATCACATTTAGATGCACATGCTGCCTGATAAAACACAAATTACAGCCTTATCCTGTACCAGCAATGTAAAGTCTGTCTAAAAAATGTCTCTTCTGTTTAGCTCATTATAAACCAGTTGCTTCATAATTCTTTCCCTAGAGGTTGTTTCAGCATTTTTTGGCAGTTTTGTTGTTGAAAAATGCTGCTGTCATGAACCAGAAACTGGCTGTCAAGCCCTCAGAAGGAGAAAGTAATTTTAGTGAAGCCCAGGATAATTTTCCAATCATTCAGATGAACTTGGTCAACATTCCTTTCTCCACATGAACTAAACACGTGAAATCTCACCCTTCTCCTCAGGAGCTGCTGCTTGGCAGGGATGTTTATTCACTCCTTCCTGGGGTTACAGTTCTGCTCCATGGAGCTGATGGGAAACTGCCACTCTCCAGTGTTATTGCTGGAAGAAAAGTCTATGGGAACGGGCCAGAGCCCCACTGGGGGTTCCAGATGCTCACTGAGAAGAAACAGATTTTTCACAGCCCTGGAGTATCTACTCAGGACTTGTTAAAACTCTCTTTATTTAGGGGGGTGATATTTTTTTCTTGGTTGACTAAGTAAAAATAGCTCACAGCAGTACTTACAACAATATCTGAGCTCCCTTTTTATTTAACAGGCAGAGAGCCAAACCTAATCCGGTGTAAATCAGCAGCTTTGACTTGCATCAACCAAGGATCCTGCCTATCACATTCTAACAAATACAGAGAGCAAATCTTCAGCATACACATAATTTTAAAAGTAGAAAAGAATACAAGAAATCACATCATCAAACTTTTTACTGCAGCTGAAGGCTGCCTGAGTCCTGAATACAGATCTAAGTAGTGCTCCAAATGATGTGGGTCACTGGTGATTGTTACTGACTTCTAGAAAGTCAGAGGACATTTTGCCATTTTTATAATGTGCTTATTCTGTGAAAGAGGAAAATGCTTCAGATGAGAGATGAACTTCCACTAAGCCTGAAGTTCTTTGGGATTTGGGATTTAATTATTATTAGCTGTTTTATCAGAACAGCTCACGGAGGGCTCATCTGAGATCAGGAATCCACCGGGGTTCTTCTTGCACAAATGTGGAGCCTCAGCTCCTAAAAGCATCAAATCACATAAAAAAACCCCAACACAAAAACAAACACAAACAAAAAAGCAACAAAACTCAAACCCAAACAACAGTGAAATATTTTCCCAATTTTACAGGTGAAAAACTCAGATAAAGTTCTTTTCCAAAGCCTAAGAGAAGACTGAGGAGGTCTCTTTAATCACAAAACCTCCTTTATCTTCTAATTTAACCCCACGCATTTTTGCAATCCAGAAGGGAATGCTTCATTATAAAATGAATCAATCCTGAGCAGTTTCAAAACAGAATAGCTTTGCCATGACTTGTCAAAGGCATAGTAAATAGACTCTGTAAGGAATAGTGCACCACTCTGGAAGTGTGCCACCATTATGAGTTTACTTCAGAAATAAAGAAACAAGTTGCCTTTGTTCTAGGATTGAAATGCTCAAATATCAGAGCCAGCATTTGTAATGTTTGGAAGAAGGAGGGGGAAGGGATGAGAGCTTTATTTTGCAAATTCCGTTCAAATTGAGAGTTAAAGAAAGCAAAAAAAACAAAAAAAAGAAAAAAAAAAGAAAAAAAAAAGAAAAAAAAAAAGAAAAAGAGTGGTTAGGTTGTAGGCAGGATGTACCATGAATAACAATGTCTCCTGTGGATATTTACTACCAAATCATGTTGAACTGAAAGGAAAGTGGGAGTCACCACAGCCAGCAATTCCCATCCGATTTCTTAACATGCAAATCAGGAGCACAGAAAGGCCATTTATGGGAGTCTCAGCGAGACAATGCCTTCCCCAGTGCCAAGTGGTGACATCACACCCCACAAAGGAGAAGGAAGAGGGCTGGAAGTGCAGGGTGCCTTGCCAAGAGCTTTGTTTTGTTTCCACAGAAGAAGAAAAAAAAATGGCAAACAAAAAAAAGAAAAAAAAAGGAAAGGAAAGTAGCAATTTTTCTCAAGAATATAACATTACAGACAGAAAAACCCACAAACTTCCAGAGAAGTTGACATGTGACTCATGGAATGTACTTTGCAGCTCTCACGGTGATTGCAATAACACTTGTGAAAAAATCAAAACTAATTTTGCTTTCACCCTACTCAAGCAAAATGAAAGCAAACACAAACACATCCACACTCACCCCTGCACCAACATCACCTCGGAGATGAACCCAAGAGGTGCTTTTTCTGAGCTGTGGTGCTGAGGGTCTCCCAACTGTAATGCCAACTCCAGTTGCATTTTGTAAACTAACCTCTGAAACATTATTCCTCTTGAAGTAATGAGAAAATACAAGGAAATTTGGTGTGTATGTCTTCTGAGGAAGCCAGAATTGTTGGTTTTGTGTATAAAGCTCAAGATCTTGAAGAAATTATGTATTTATAGCACCTATCTCCTAAGTAGACTTGGGTCTTAATAGCTTTTAATGCTGAGAATCTCAAACAAGTGATTTTTTTATTTTCTCTTTCTGCTTCTTACAAATAGTATAAATATATTCCACAACTGGAACAGTAAAGAAAGAACTGGAAAGTTTCAAGTCTTCTGATTCATAGAAATAAGAGAAAAAAGGGTTATTGTTGAATTTAAAGGAACCAGCACTTTTTTTCCTGTTCTATGGTGACTTATCTAATATTATAATATATTAAGGAATCCCACAGCAATGACTTCCTGTGCCATACACATGACATTCTAATTCCTCAGAGTTAATCCTAATTCCTCTGCAAAAGACAGTACATTGTACTGGTACCTCAGAGTTTTGGTAAGGAAGAAACTCATTTGCTTTTCCTAAAAATATACATTTGGCATCACATGATTTTAAGAAGCCTGACTCCGTTTCTGATTAGTGTAGTGCTGGCAATAAAGATGTAGCAAGGCCCTCTTTCTTCCCAAACATTATAGCATAATAAAAATCTTCACTGTGAGTCTGTTCCCAGCCAGAGCAAAGATGAAATTAAACACTCACAGAAGTGTCCAAGAATGCTTCCCAAGTGACATTTTTTTATGATTTAAAAAAACAAACAAGAAAAAAAAAACAAAAAAAAAAAAAACGAAAAAAAACACAAACAAACAAAAAAAAAAACAACAGGAAAAAAGCCCTACTGACCAAAAAAACCCCAAACACCAAAACTACCCTATGCTTTATATACATATTTCTGATTTTGTTTGTGTGCTTTTCATTTCACAGTTAAGGTCAGGAAACCCTGTGAGGTAGATGGAGACCTGAGCCTTTGAAAGGTTTTGTAAAAGCCAGCTTTGGTTCAAAGCTTCCTCTGGTTAAGGAAAGTTGATACTGAGGGAGTGATCCAAAATTGCACTTAATGAGCAAAAGTGCAACTCTGATGGAACTTGTATATCTTCATTTGATAGAGAGACACATCCAAAATCATCCTTCCAAACCCACTTTAGGGCCTGAGAGACTCTCAGTGTTCACACATCCACAGGTGCCTCCATTTCTGCTGCTGCTTTCCCACACAGCTCCTGATGACTTGATGGGGTGAGATGGAACCCTATTCCTGAATCATTGATTTGGTGGAGGTGCTTAATCCATGCCTAAAGTGCAAAGACTCCTCTAAGTTTGAGTCAGGGGAGCCTGAGAAGAAGAATGCCCCACCTACTTAAATGGACTGAGGTCTGCTGGTTAAATCAAGTGGTATCTGCCATAGGTGAACTTCCAGTGACTCAGTAGAAAATAGGGTTAAAGAAAAATCTTGCCAAGAAAATTAAAATCAAACTCAGAGCTGTATCTAAAAATCTTAAATTAGGGAGCAGCACTGTTGAATCCACAATTGAGACCTGTTGGTGTTTTATTTAGTCTCAAACTGCAAGTAAGCCAGAAGTCTTGGAAATGATGGTACAGCTTCTTGAGACTTCTAGATTTATGAAAAGACAAGATAAGTAGTGTAAAATGAGGGGTAGGAATAAGCCATGCAGGGGAAACAGCCAGATGCTTGTCTGCACTGGAGAACAGGATATTTTAAACTACAGTGGTACCCTAAAATGCCTCCAGTCACAGGAGAACATCCCCTCAGACACACACAGTGCACAGAAGGGGGACAGCATTCTCCACATCTCCAAAAAAGAGAGATAAACGGAATTTCTGTGTTTGAGTTGTTTTGTTGTGCCTCAGGTTTTTGCCCCCAAGAAGGTCTCAGACAGCAGCTACAGCAGATTGAGGTGCCTGAGCATCAGAGCATGATACAGCCAGAAACAATGGATTTGTCACTGTCTGATAACAGCACTCTAAAGAGGACAGGCTTATAAAACACCACTGGGAATCTTAAGAGTATGTATACAGAGCAGATAAATTAGTGAGAAATGTTTCTGTGTTTATGTGTACAAAATCCTCTTTTTTCTATAGTTTATTGCTATTATTACTGTTATTAACTGACAAGGAAAGGGGTGGGCACCTTACCTTTAACCAATTCTGGGATAAAAGGATTTGCTACTGGTTGTTATTACAAGTGGAGATCCATGTTGTACAATGCAGAGCAGCTAAAATTTAAACATTAAATATGATGAATCCCTGTCAGGTTCCTTGGCTGGGAATGATTTCTGGATAACAAAAATGTTGGTGATATAATTTCAGATTTGAACTTGCTGTGATATCTCAAGTTCACATGAAACTTCCTCTACCATCACTACTCATGAAGAAACCAACATTTTTGGAAACAGGGCTCATGGGTGAAGAGGATTTAAATCAAAATATGAGTGTACATTTCAGAGTCTGTGTATGTACAAAACCAGTCACTTGAGAACATCCAGGTGAGTAGCACTGCCCACTGTCAAGGTAAACCACATTTTCACCCTGTACATCCCAATATCTCCCTACTATGGAATATTTATAATATTTACCATTTGGCTTTAAATTTCTTAAGGGATAGTGTTTTCACTCAATTTATCCTTCTCTATGCTTTACCCTTAAATGGTAATACTATTTCTGTATGAACTCTCTGAGGAGAGGATGAAACTGAAATTGCTTTACCTGAATGATAACTATATTGGGTATTGATCTCATAGTTACCTTTCAATATAAAGGATATAAAGGCTCAGCTCCAAATTCAATGAGCACGAATAGGGCCAAACCCCTCACTGAATTTCTCTGTGGAGGGTCAAATCCCAAATGTTTCTTAGCACCAGTTTTGCCATTCATTGTACTACTTCCATTTATCACAAGATGAATTTAAATTAATTTTTCTTTTTAGTTTGTTAATAAAGCATGTTAAAAATCCTAATGCATTTTCTGTCAACTAAAGAAAAAACATGATGTTCAAAACTTAGACATGGCAGAGTTATTTGTTTGGAAACTTTGCAGGTGGGCAGTAGAAACAGAGACAGCTGAAGTGCCACAAAGTCACTGTAATTTGAGATTTTCCTGGACATTAGTTAGAAAAGCTGCAAACAGGATACAGTATTCTGTAAACTTAGAAGCTGCATTTCAAAGACTCCTGTGACATAGCTCGGTGATTTAACATAGTTAAATTAAGGTAGTAAATTAAAGCAGACACGAAAGGGTAGAATAGGGAATATTAAAAATTTACATCATCTTGGAGTATTTATCCACACACAGTGTGTTTTCAGTAACTTTAAATAACTACTTTGGCAGTTACACTTTTCCTGCTGAGTATGAGGTATTTGAAACTCATTTACTGAAAGTTGTGTTTTGTGGATTCCCATAGATAACAGGCATAATTCTAAGTTACTAAAAATACCACCAACTGGCTGAGTTTCTGAAAAGCCACAATAAAACACCTCTTATCTTTTTTCATATGAACTTTGGGCTGCACATTATTTTCTTGTCTGTGACCTCACTAATTCTCCCTGTCCAGAATTTAATAGGAGGTGACTCTGAACGTCCCTGGGGGCTCCAAGTTTGCATGAAAGGAGATTTGCTGACACTGCTGCTGGGTGGCTGCTGTGCCCTCCCTTTACAGGGGGCTGCACTGCAGCTCTCCCTCAAATGTTGCCCATTTCAGTATAAATGGAAAATTCACTGCATGCTGATGGACCTGGTCAGCATCTCATCATACCAGGTGTGTGGAGGAATACACAGGTAACTTAAGAACAATTTACACCGGGCTGAAAATGCAACATTTTAAATCTGTTCATTATTTTAGAACCTATTTTATTACCCAGGCTTCATCTCATAGTGGATAGAGCATCATTATTTGTGTTTCAATGGCAAAGAAATGACAAACATAAGCTCAGGAAAAAATGACCAAAGCCACAAAGAAAACCAAGGACAAGCCTGGAAATGACACTCACATTTTCAGTCTTTTCCTCAGCACATCATTGACCAGACCAGTAAATTTAAAAGGTAAATTCCATGTAAAATCTGAACCCCAGCTACATTTTCCTAAGCCTTGCAACACATTTTTTTCAAAGGGATTTTGTGTCTCTTATTCCAGTTGCTGAGGCTCTTTGCTGAGCATTGAGGTGCTTGGGAACAACCCCATAATTTCCACCTAGACTTTGGCCTGTGGTTACAGAAAGATCTGATGTGTGGGAACAAAGTCCCCCTTGACCAAGATAAAGAGGAAATGGGTAGGCCAATGCTAAACCACCTCTTTCTGCTTCTACAGTAGCCTTTTGGCTGCCAGGATTCCTCACAGAAATCAGCAAAGTCAAGATTAATCAGGACCCCAAAAACACCATATTAAATGTGCAACACAGCACAACCACACAGTGACTGCTCCTGGCCTATAATCCTTTCCCAAATGAATTCCCCCAACCAGTTCAAGGAAACAAAGACCCATAGCACACAGTTCTGCTTAAATCAAATTATTTTGCTAGTCCATTGCTACCACTGAAAAAAAAAAGTTATCATTTCAACAAGCCTGAGTTTCATATCTTTCCTAAAGGGTAAATATTTATTAATACATGTCTCTTGAAGAATGAAAATACTAAATTAACCCCAAGCATTGATGAGATCTGATACAGGTAGTGAACCAAGCTCCTCAAAAGCTGTTTGAGGTGACTTTTCTCATTTCCTGTCATTTTAAAAGAAATAAAAGTCTATGCTCTGTATTTTTTTTTTGTCTTTAGGTAAACACATTTTTATTCTGCCATAAAGAAATCTCTTCCTGCCATTTTTCCCTGCTGTGAACAGCAGCCTATCAAAAAAAAAAAACAAAAAAACCCTTAAAGGTCACACTGGAAGCAAGACATATATTACAGTTTCAGATACAAGTCTCAAAGACCTGAGAAATGCTTCATTCAGATTCATAAAAGAAAGGAATTTCAATTTGTTGATATTAAATCTGTATTATTTGAAATAAAATTTCCCCTTGCAGTGTTAAATACACAGTATGCCCAGATTAAGCCAATTGAGTTTTGCCAATGCAGAGGGACTGCTTGTACTTCAAATGTGGAGGAAGATTTTATAAATCACTTTTAAAAAAGGAAAAAAAAAATAATTCCACTTGGTAAAATACACACAAAGTTTATTTTTCCCTGAGTTTAGTAGACATGGTCTCTGAGTCTCTGAGGCACAGTAATTTTTTTTCAGCAGTTTATTTTGTGTAGATGAAGTCACTACACAGATCTACATGTGAATTTGCATGTTTTTTGCTCAGAAGTAGTTGTGATTTGTTTACTAAATTAAGAGTGAAACAACCAGCTCAGAAAATC
>JACBWW010000773.1:0-22252 GCA_020086605.1 Lanius collurio | reverse complement strand
GAGGGGAGGGGAGGAGAGGAGAGGAGAGGAGAGGAGAGGAGAGGAGAGGAGAGGAGAGGAGAGGAGAGGAGAGGCGCACGCAAGCCGGGAAGGAGCTGCGGGGACGCTCGGTACCACAGGCAGCACGGGCTGCAAGGGGACACACTGACCCCATCGCCCCAGAGTGCAGGGTCTGGCCGGGCTGGGAGCCCCAACAGGGCTGTGGGGGACGAGCGAACCCCCCCACTTTGCACAGAAACCCTCCCCAAAAGCACAACAAAAGGTGCACACGGGGGTGTCCGTGCAGCTCTGCCCGTCCCCCTCCTGCCCCGACACTGAGGCGGGAGGTGCGGCTGCTTCCAGCCCTCATTAGCAGCCTCGTTAATTTGCACGGTGCCTCCCCTCCGCCGGGTGTATCCCGAGCCTGCTGCCGATGGCAGGAGGCAGATCCAAGGCTGCGCTGGGCGATCCAGCCCGGTGGCGAGCAGACAGCGGAACGAGCCCAGCAGAAGGAACACAGCAGCCCGGCGGTGCCAGCGCTGCCTGAGAGGGCCACCGCCACCTCCTTGGCACGCTGCCCCCTCGCCGTGCTGCTGCCCTGTCAGGGCTGTCTGTGCCTGGGAATCCTGCACGCTTGATGGGAGGATAAATGGGAGCCGTCAGTCAGCCAGGCTATCAATCTGCCAAGCCGCATCAAAGCTGCCATAAAAGATGTTTAAAAAGAAAATTGACATTTTGGTTTATAGCGCTGGGATTTAACGAAGGAGGAAGGAAGGAGGGCTGGAGGACTCGTGTTGCCTCACACGGCTGCTCTGATGGGCTCTGTGGGATCTGTCCTGCTCCCAGATCCGAGTGATGTCCTCCAGGTTTGAGACCGGTGCCCACCGGGACTCCAGGGGTGAAGATCACGCTTTGGGCATGAGCACGGCATGAGCAGCGAGAGGCAGAGCTGAGCCCCCCGCTCCGCTGATGAACAGCAGCTCTGGGTCCGTCCCTGCCTAAAATCTGTCTCTGGCCCCGGGGCCAGGCAGCTCCTCGGTGAGCAGTGACGCTGGGCAGGGGAAGGGATTCCCCCTCTGAGCCTGTTCCAGCACTTTGGGCAATCCAATGGCTTGCTCCCAGTTGGATTCTCCAGTGTCTGAGGCTGAGCACACCTGCAGCCTGTCCCTCAGGAGCACCACTAACACCCCCAGCTCCTTCCATGAATTGTGCAGACCCTGGAAATGCCGAGGTGCTCAGCTCTGAGCAGGAGGGGACTGCAGGCAAACAGATGCTCCTTGCTAAAACAGGAAACTTCTTCCCCTCCTGCCTCCATCCCCCTCGCCACGTTCTTGGGCTCACCCTGACACAATTTTTACACAGGGGGAGTCCCTAAGTGGCGTGGCCCCATAAATAATAATCAGCCATAAAACCTGGGGTTTGTGGAGGGCCTTTCCCTGAGACACTGCCGTGCACTTTATAGCCACTGGTGAACGAAGCTGGGCAGTGCCCCACAAAATACAGGGATAGAGGAAGGCAGGAGTTCCATCTATGGCACAGCCAGGAGCACCCACATCCTCCTCTGAGCTCCTGCCTTGAGCTGCCACCATCAGCGTGGGGATGACATTTTATGGGCCAAATGTGCAGCTATTTATCTCTGCCTTGTGGTATTCGGTGCCTCCCACCGCAGATATTTCCTCCAGGAGATCCTTCCACACCTCATCTCAAGCCTTAGCTTGTATTCCTGCTCTCCCGCTCCTAATTTCTCTCTCCTTTGTCCATTAATTAATTCTACAAAGCACCCTGAGATCCATTTATTATGAATGACACGGCAGCAAATAATCTCTCCAGTTTTATTGCTGTGTGGCTGCAGCGGGTCCCCGCTGGTTGATGGCTTCGTATCTGACAGGAGAGTGACCAGCAGCCCGCGTCCCTTAACCCCTCTCTGACGGGGATGTCGGGCACATCCAAGAGTCACAGAACTCTAATGGAAATCTGGGAACCATCCAGGAGGACTGGAACGGCGTGTTCCCGGCAATTTGCCTCTTTTCAGGCTCTGATTATTCCCGGGAATGGGATTGTTGCGAAGAGGATGTTGGGCACGCAGGGCACTGCCGGCTTAACCCGTCGAGTTTGGGTTTCACGCCTCTGGCAATGCACGTTTGGGGAAGGAAAAGCTAAAACCCTGCATGGCTGAAGCGGGAGGATTTCTCCTGCCAGGCGATGTTTGCAGGAATCAAATTCAACGTGGGATGAGCAGGAGCAGGAGAACAAGGGCGGGTGAGACAGCTCTGTCTGGAATTAAAATAGCAGAGCTGGGAAAGGTGCAAACGCTTCCGTGGCTCCGGTTCCCTCCCAGTTACCACGCCCTCAGCCTCCACAAATTCTCACCCTTCAACAGCTCCGAGCCAGGCAGCAAAATGACAGCAAACAAAGACTTTGCCAAAAATTGTCAGGGGTTCAGACAGGGCTCCGAGCTGCGAAGTCCTGCCAGGGCTGAACCCGTCCTTGGCGAGCTCAGAGATGGAAATGTTGGTACCTGAAACACTTTAATGCTGAAAATTAGATTTCAGGTAGCTCCAGGGTTAAACAAGAGGGATTTATAAGCTTTAAAGTTTGGATTTTGCCATTTAAGATAGAAACCAAGTGACTCTATCCTCCAGCAGATCCAGTCCAGGGTCTCCTGCCCTCAGCTCCCCAGCTACCAAATCAATATTCATGCAAAGAGGGCAGATGTGCTAACAAAGCTGAGGGGCTCAGACACAAATTTTCCAAGCCCTTGTGGAGGTGAAGACACCACACCATGAAAGAACAAAACGAGAGGCAAGAGAGGCCCCCAGACTCAAATAAAAAGTCCATCAGCACAGGAAAAGAGGAAGTCAAATGCTCATGATCTCGATGGTAAATCTAATTGGACCTTTATTTCCTGCAGCACTTTTTCAGGCAGAAGGACACATGTCAAGAGTGGCCTCTTAAATATCATTCTGAAAGCAAGTGTGGATATTGGGGAGCAAAAACTGTTTATGTTCCCAGGATTAAATGGCATAAAACAATACTCTTTACAGCGACTATTAGCTGGCTAATGGCATCCCATCATTCCTCATATCACTTAAGTGACAGATGGAGCTGACGGCGTAATTAAGCCACTCAGAGGCTCATAAATTACAGAGCTACCGGTGAAACAGCAGCCCCAGCGAAGGAATCTTTGGAATGTGATGAGCGAGGAGAGCGAGAGAAGCGTCTTCATTAAGGGGCTGAAAGGAAACCATTTAGGGGCTTGGAAGGAAGCTGGGAGTCGCTGACACCACAGATGTGCTGCTGCCATCCCAGCCAGGCAGGAGGGCACCGGCCCGGCCTCCCCAAGGGACGCTGCCAATCCCGTTCCTTGGGGCTGCAGGAGGGGAAGAGCTGCACCAGTGGGGCCTCCAAATGGGCCTTGGGTGGCCAAATTGAGTCTTTTCTCCATCATCTCCCTGTCAAAAGGAGGGGGCTCCTTCGTGTCTCTCACTTGGGTTTGTTAAATTGCTCAGGGTGGGGGAGTCTGGAGGTGCTTCCTGGAAGCTGGAGCAGATTTTCCATCTCCCACTTTTTTGGGGCCATGGGGTTTTTTTTCAGGCTCCTTCACTGCATGAACAGGTTTGGGAGAAGTGGAACCCTTTTTGACAGAGGTAACACTCCCAGCTCTTTACAGACCTCAGCCTTCTCCTCAATCTTCCCATTTCATTCCCTACATAAGAGGAAAAAGGAAATACCGAAGAAAATTATCTTGGATAATGCTGCCAGAAATTTCTGCTCTTTCTGAGAGATGAGGAAATTTGGAACAACTTCTCATCTTCCCTTCTGGAAAAACCAAGTTGTGCATTCCTGAAATGTATTGAGGAGCAGATCCCTGATATGGAAATGGGATGTGGAACTTCTGTCTTTCTTCCTTTTCCCTCTGCTCATGGCCATGGTGCTCAAGTGAGAGAGCTGGGAGCGAGTGACTCCCACTGCTGCATTTCCTTCAACTCCCCAAAGCAGCAAATCCTAAAGAGCAAATCCTTGGGAAAAGGGGATGCTCAAACAGCAGCATTGGATTGAACAAGTCCACTTAAGTAATCTTTGGGATGCCACATTCCCAGGATATGTGAACACCTCCCTCTGGTTCTATAGAAAATGGATATTTTCCCTGTTCCTCAGGCAGCTCTCTCCATCACAGTGGTCGTTTGTGGGAGAAGAAAGCCTCGTAAATGATAAGTTATAAACAGGCTTTTATTTTACAGTTCAACGCCATGACCTGCAATGATACAGCGGATCATTTTAGCAGGATATTACCCCTTTGAATTTGAAATTAATTTAATTTACAAGTCTAAGGATAGAGGAAGAGAACTATACATGGAGATATTATTTCATCAGGAGAAAAAAAAAAAAGCATCCCAGAGAAATGGGGAGCTCAGACAAATAGAGGCACATTAAGGCCGACAGAGAATGATGTGAATTTACCAGGGAATTATGGAGAGAGGGTAAGGAAGTGGCAGAATTTACATTCCCTGCCTGTGTTTATTGCTTACAGCTGAGCATTATAAATAATAAAGCGGGTTCTTACTGCTGTGTGCTTCCCCTTCCTCCCCCTCTTCAGATCTTGTGGATTCTGTGAAATGCAGGGAGAAGCTTGGAGAAGGAGCCAAAGGAAATGATTTGCTGGATGGAAGGAGAAAGGGGGAGACAGGGGATGGAGAGAGTCACAGAACAGGCAGGAGAGGAAGAAAACCCATATTTTTCCAAAGTGGAAGTTACCATGAGGGCTGTCCTGTGGAGTGAACTTGGTTTTCAGGAGATCTGTTGGAAGAGGGGGTCCTTGCAAAGCTTCCTGGCTCAGGCCTGCCAAAGATGATTTTTGGTGGCCTCAGGAGCTCTGTGCTGGCTCACAGGGACATTCCAACCTGAACCTCTGCCTCAGGTGCTCTCTTCCCCTCATGCCCGTGGCCCAGCAATGCAATGCTGAGCCCTCCAAGTGATTTTCCCTCTTTCCTTGGCAAGAAGGAAATTTGATACAGATTTATTTCCAGTTATTTCCTGCTCCTCCAGCAGTGATTTGGGAAGTTTAATCACCAGGCAGCTCGTTCTGCTTCCTCCCAGAGCAGCTTTTGTGCTGCCACACACGTCGAGCATTGTGCTCCTTCCCCATCTCAGCCTTCACGGAGGCACCTTTGAAAATCATTTTCCTCGGCCACTTTTCTTCTGGAATGTTTAAATCACTTCTCCTTTGTGAGTCCTCCCTCACAACTCTGCTATTCTGTGATGTGCCTTGACCCTGCATGGTGCAGGCTAAAATTCAGTGGAATTAGCTGATGGATCTTTTAGTCACAGCAAGTTCTGGGTCAGCCCCCGGAGAAGGCAGAAGCTGAGAGCAGCCCAGAGCAGGGCACGCAGATGTGAGGCTGCTCAGGCCATGGCACTCCTGCCCGTGCTGCCCTGCCAGCACTGAGCTCCTTCCACCCCAAAACTGGTTTAGAAAAGGGAATAAATAAGGCAAAATAACAAAATAACAAATACCACGGTTTGGTATTTAATAATCAGCACCACAGAGAGGAACTGCTCTGAAAGGAGCAAACACTCCCTGCTCGTGCTGCTGCTGCACGGGTGATTCCTGCACATCCCACCTGCATCCCAGCAAATGTGTGTCCACCTGGCACAGATCTTGGGATTCCTGGCAGCTCCAGGTCCGTTCCATGAGTGGTGTTTTACACAAGGACAAGTCCTCGGGGAAGTCCCAGGGAAGGCAGCCCTGCCTTGGGCTCTCCCGAACTGTGGCTGCAGCAGCTTTGCAGGACTGTGAATCCTGCAGGATTGGAGTGGCTGGCCCTGGCACACAGCCTGCACGTGTGTGTGTGATGATGTATTCAGCCAGTGTACACCCAATTATGTCCTCTGCACGCTGGTGATCCTCCTGAGGTGCTGGAGATCATTTAATTAATTACACTGTACCATTTCATCTGCATTCATTTCAACAGCCCTGACTCTGAAAACACTGTCCTCTTTTTCACCGAGGCAGGAACAAAGGTGCCCAGGTGAGAAGCCTTTTTTAAAAAGCTTCCTTTAATTTATATCTTTTTTTGTTTGTTTGTTTTTGGCTCCAGCAGTGTTGAGTGGATGCAACGTGGTTCATTTCAGGGACAAAACAGGAGGAGCTGTCAGGAGGGAGCTGTGTGAACACCAGGAACAAACTGGAAGAGCTCAGAAGGGGGGGTTGGAGATGGTGCTGAGGCAGGGCAGAGCTGTGCTGTCAGCAGGAGGAGTGAGCACAAACCCACTCTAGGCACCAAATCTTGGGGTCAAGGACCTTTGCCTCAAGTCTTTGTCCCCACCTGAGCTGGGTGACACTGGCAAAAAGGCTGGGCTAAAATAAAAACCCCTCAGATTTATCTGCACCAGCAATAGTCAGTTGAAACAGCCAAAGCAGAAAGCAACATTCCCCTCCACCACGAGTCTGAAACACTTCAGTGTGGCATTTTTCATAGGAACCACTCCAGTTTCTCAGCTCACAGGGCTCATTCTCGTCTCACACAAGCTCCCATTACACCTGACCATACTCAAAAGGGTAAAACCCTCCCACTCCTCATTTGATGTCGAACAAAGCATTTCCTTCAGTCCCAAATGAAATCATTGCTGATTTCTCCTTCCACTAAAAATTCAAAACTACAAAAGAAAATTGCCCACTCTGGCTTGGGCTGAATTGAATTCATTTCCCAGCTTGTTTGGGAATGGCAGGTGTTGGACTCAGATTGCAAAGCAGGTAGGAAATGAGCTCATCAAGCTTTAGTTAGCAAAAATTCCGTGCTGGACTAAATGAATCCAGCCTCAACTCCTGTAGCCAGCCAAGAGCAGGGGGAACTCTGAGAGGAGCAGCTCTGTGCAGGGAGCCTTGGCTGCTGCCTGGAACACTTGAAATGGAGATTTCTTGTTGCTCCAGATATCCCTGGTGGCAGAAGACACTCCCACTGCAAGATTTTTGGTGAAGGGGACAGAGAGAACACAGAAGAATAGCAAAACCCTCCAGTACAGGATGTGTGCCCAAAATTCTGCTCCATTCCTCATTAACAAGGGACACAAGTGACACTTTCCCACTGCCTCACATCCTGAACAGCTCCTGGGCTTTAGCACCTCCAGCTTCCTGCAAAAGGGGAGGAATAAACAGAAGGTTCAGCTCACAGGTGCACCTCACTGACCTCTGCAAACCAACAGGGCACCAGCTCTCTGTCTAATGAGGCAAATACTTCATTAGGCCTGGCTCAGGGAGAGGCTAATAAGTGCCAGGTGTGTGAAGTGTCACCCACCAGGGGAAGGCCTCGGCCACAGGATGGGAGAGGCTGTGCCAGGGGCTGAGGGGGAAGAAGGAGGGAAAGGTGGGGGGCACAAGGCTGAATTTGGGCTGTTGTGCCTCAGCAACTGCCCTGTGCCTGTCATTTAAGGCCAGAACCACCTCCCCACCCCAAATCTGTGATCCTTGACCCCTCCCTGCAGCTAAAGCAGGGGGCTGGCACTGGACATTTGCTGTGGTTGAGGGGGGTGACAAAACCTCTGGAGAAGGTGATTCTGCCTCTCCACAGCCTGGAGGGAGAGCCCAGGGGGCTGCCTTGGATTTGACATTAAAGGCATTTCCAGCAGCCTCGAGTATGAAAATCCCTTTTAAGAGCTGGTCCCTCTGTGCCCCAGCCCCTGTCCCCACCCTGCCCCAGTGGCACTGGCACAAACCCCCCAAACCCCACTGCAGGAAAAGGCTCCAAACCTGAATTACACACTGAGGGAGAGGGTTTTGCTCTAAACAATCCCATCCGGGGGGGGATCCCTTTCTCCCCCATCCCAGCCAGACACAAGCCCTGGATTTGGGAAGCTCAGGCTGTCCCTCCCCAGGCAGGAGCTGCCATCCCATTAGGAGTGAGCAGGGAAATCTTTGTGGCTGCCATCCCTCCATGGTGCCACCAGCCAGCTCTGCCACTTGTGTGTCTGTTCCTTCGGACGAAAGGACCCCGGAATTTGTGCACGCTGCAATTTATTTGCCTTTTCCACAACTACACACCCCTTTCCTCCTGCTTGGCTCTTGCCTTCCCTGAGATAATATTGACACGGATATCCATAAAAGAGAATATTAAAATAACCTTTCCCATTACATCCTAATTTAACTGCTTCCCTGCGTTCCACAACACACCTGGCTGTCTTTGTCTGTTTGTAATGTGCTCCTTCATTCCTTTCTTGAGAGTCCCTCTATTCCATCAAATTCCTCCTCCTTGCACACTAAGCTGCAGATTACTTTTTCATAAGATGCAATTTCACCCAGATCTCATTACTTACTCTCTTAATGTATTTTCTGTATTTGTTTCATCTACAATTTCTCCTGTGCTCTGTTCTGCTGATAAAATAGTCAGTGGAGGTGCCGTGGAAGCGACTTCTGGAGTGCGTTAACTAAAACTCTTCTGGATTTGAGATGCACCCTCAGTGCCTTCAGCCTGCCAGGCAGAGCTACACCCACATGGGTACGAGGCAGAGAGGTCCCCAAAATGTTCTCCTCGTGACTCATTAACGTCCCCCTGGCAGGGGCACTGAAGCTGGCCAGGAATGGGGGCAGTGGGAAGGAGCTCAGTGAGAACTTTGGGGTTCCAAGCCAATCTCAAGGTGCTGAAGTTTCCTGAGGATGCTGGAATGCTCCAGGAGAGGTGGAGCTCGCTGTGGACATCCTTCCTTGGGATATCCCACAGGCTCCCCCCTCCTCAGGAGCCAGGAATAGCAGTTGTGATATCCTGGAGATGAGAATTGACTTGGGAGCCTCTGGAGCAAAGAGGACACGGAGGATCAGCTGTTCCAGTTACAGGTTTTGCCCAGCATCAGGTGAGCTCACCCAGACAGGAATTGATCCATCCTGGGTTGCAGCAGCTGTGGACTGGACATCTTCCACCTTCCAGGGATTCTGGGAGAAAAGTGAAAGCGACTTTTCTGTGGAGAGATGGCAGTGGTCGGGGAATTAACTATTTTCTAGGGAAAAATCACCAGAAGTTTCAGAAGAACCATCCTCATCCATTGGGAACTGCAGAGAGCAATGACTGCTGGCTGGAGTTACAGCTGGGGACCACATCCCTCATCCCATCCTCTCTCTGGGCACCCCACTGGGGGAGAAAAGGTGATAAAGAGAGGAAAAGGGTAGAAGAAAAGAGTCAAGGAGACAGATGAGCTAAGGAGATCATTTGGAGCTCCAGGTGGGAGCCTGTGGCAGGGTGAGGGACCTGACTGACCCCTGTTCCATGTGAGAATCCCTCCAGCAGTGCCCTGAAGGACATGGATTACTCCAGCCTTGTTGGGACTGTTGGGAGTCACTGTTGAGCTCCTGTGCCCAGATATTGACCCAGGCTGGTTTCCCCCTTCCCTGAGTATTCCAGGCCCTCAGCAGCAGCGGGGCTGGGGACAGTGGCCAGGACACGGTGGCTCTGGAGGAACACAAGAGCACAGCCTGTTCTCAGAAAAGAGGTCTTTTCCATAAGAGGCTTAAAGAGCAAGTTTGGGGTCTGGCCTGAACTTAAGCCAAAAAGTGAAAAAAAAAAAAAAAAAGAGAAAACCCTGTAATTACTGGCAATATTTTTACTCCTCAACAGATTAACAGGTCAGGAGAAGAATTTAAGTCTCCTTCTTCCCTGAATTCCAATTTAATAGCAAATAATCCTGCCCCTGAATGCAAAGAAACTATATTACCCTGGAGAATTCCCTGGTGAAGTTCAAAGGAGGTCAGACAACAAAAAGGTCAAAAATTAAACAGATGGCGTTCGCTGATGCTGTACACACACAAAAAAGTGATGGGATGTGCTGTCCTTTCCCTTCCCTGCTCTCCTCCCCTCCCAGATCCCACAGACTCCCCCCTGCCTGTTTGCTCTGCGGCGCATCCCGGAGTCTGGAGTTGCCACTGCTCCCTATCCTGATGCTCAGGCAAGCTCCCCATTTTAATGTGTCTGGAGGGAGGAATTTATTAAAGAGGCACTGCATTAAAAATATGCAAATGTTCCCAGTAACTACACGGGCCCATGAGGAAGCCAGATGAAATGTCATCCCTTCCTTCTCCCTTCCCTGCTTTTATGCACTGAGGTGGTTTATGGCTCCTCCTGCTTTACACCAGAACTGGGAGCATGGCAGATATTTAATCTGTTTGGAAATAATTGCAGCAATAATGATTATTTTATTGGGTTTAACTACGTGCTGAAAAAATGCTGCAGCAGTGACACGCTGGGGAAGGGAGAAGGAGATGAGGTGCTCTGGGGGGGATGAGGTTTTAAACCCTCTGCTTTGAACATGTGGGGGATGTGGATGGGAGGGAGCCCCTGGCCACAGGTTGAGCACGAAATGGACTCACATGTGCCCAGTTAGGAGCCAAGCTGCCTGGACTGCCCGTGACCTCCAGACCAGCCCATATCTCCCAAATTAATTGCTCATCCCGAGTTCTCGTGGAGTGCGGCAGGACAGGCGGGGCACGGGGAGAAGCCCCATTAATTTTCTGCTCCTCTCGCTCCTCTTTGAAGCTGCCGTGTTACACAGCCTCAAGGCAGCTCTGAAAACCACACGGAGATGCACTCTGTGGTCTTAATCCCAGAGAAAACGCTTCTCTCAAGTCCCTTTTATATGTTCCCAACCTTCCCAAATCCCTGCCTAATACCAAGCTTCAGAGAGCTTTCTTATTCACATTCCCCCCGATTTCTCCGTGCTGCCTTTGCCCCCTCCCTGTCAGCTGCTGCAGCAGGGAAGTGAACACCAGCACAGCCCTGAAGGAGGCCAGGGATTTCTGAGCAGGATTCGTGGAAAAGGAGGAGAAGTTTGCTGTCATGGCTCTTGGAAAGGGAGGTGAAGCTTTCTGCCAGCAGCACCCAGGACCTCCAAGCTTCCAGCAGCAGCAGGAGGATGAAGGTGATCAGGCCTGACTCGCAGTGTGAGCCCTCCCAAACCAGGCTCCCATGGCTTTGGAAAGTGTCTCTTCTCAGCAGAGCAGCTCCAGTTCCCCTTGCTGAAAAAACATTCCATTTGCAATGGTTCCCACCCAGCTGTCAGCCATGGAAGTGTCCTGAGCTCCAGGTGCCTCTCCCTGAGAGTGAGAAACCCCAGGCACTTCCACAGCCTCTATTTATCTCTCTCAGGCTGCATGGTTAAACCTCCATAAATATGTTTTCTGCCAGCAACTGGTGCTTAATTATTATATAATAACTGCCTTAATAAATGGAAATGCCTTTTCTGAGGCATTTCATTGAACAGATGAGGCACGATCATCCTCCCATAAATCCCGGAGCAGATCGAAATGTCACAGGGTCCGGGAGCTGCTGTGGGAGGTGACACCAAATCCTTGTTTACAGAGGGTGGGAACATCTCCACAAGGGCTTCTCAGAGCAGACAGCACCCACATGTTGGAGTTTATGACAGGGTTTAGAGCCCACCAAGCCAGAATAATTTGTCCAATTAGAATTCACACTGTATAGTTGAAGCTGTGTCATTATCAACATGAGGAGAAGGAAATTTGGGAAGAAAAATGAGGTCATTCAATCTAAACAATCCCCTTCCCCAAAAGCAGAGCACAATATGACAGAGGGTGGTGAAGATGTCAGAGCTTTTCCGTGCCCACTGCAAACACTGCAACACTTCCCTGAGCGTCACCAACACGAATTAACCAGAACTCCTTGCTTGACGTTGTCTCCTTTCATCTCAATTAACTTCCCTTCTTTTTTTCTCTCCCCTGACTGCTCACTGAAAAGTGTGACCAGAAGTTAATTACTCTAATCCAATTTAATAACAATTCCAGTGGGGGAACAGTGAAGGGAACGTGGGTGAGGGGCTGGGGAAGGGAGCAAAGGCAGAAAGGCTGTGGGACAGAAGTCTCAGCAGGACTTGTGAGCTCAGCTTTGTGCGTGAGGCGACATCAGCACAGCTCGCTCAGGCCTGGCACACAGGGCCTAGGAAGCAGGAAAAGTGTGATCCCAAGTGTGCTGCCATGGCAGGAGCAGCAGGGTCTCAGAACAAGAGAAGAAGAGCAGAGCAACGATGAGAGACACAGACATGGGGATGGCAGGCAGGGCAGACGGAGAAAATCAGAGTGAAAGGTGAAGCCCAACTCTGCCTTCCCTGCAGAGGTGTCCAAACGCTTCCTGCTAATTAATGTCCTTCTCCCAACATCCTGCCAGGGCTGCAGACTAATTAGAACCCCCTCTCCCATGCTGGGAAGCTCTCCTGACATGGGCACTGGCGGCTGCAGCCCCAGACTGGGGACATATGGCAGCAGAATGTGCCAGCGTGCCGGCAATGTGGGCAGCTGGGAATGAGCATTCCAGCCCCGGCACAAGCCCTCTCCAGCCTGCTTCCCTCACTGCCTGAGAACCAAAGGGCCTGGAGTGCAAATCAGAGGCGCTTCTTGGCAGCAGAGCCGGGCCAGCGTCAGTCAGAGGTGGAAATCAGGACACCAGGGCTGGCAGCACTGGGGAAGTCGCTGCAAACAAACACCAAATGTGTCAGCAGCACACTCACCCCTCTGCTCAGCCCTGGCCACAACCAGGGGTAAACAGACCGAGCAATATTTCCACGGAATGTCCCCTTGGCAATCACAATTTCCCCTGCTGAGAATTTCCCATTCCTTCCCATTCTCTCCACCAGCATTAATCTATCACAGGGATTTTAACTTGCACCCCCTGGTCACCATTATGCCTTGATAGCTCTCTGTCAGGGTCTTTATCAAAAAAGGCTTTTGAAATTCAAAAGAAGGAGTGTGTGTATATATACTCTCTCATTCCCTTTTATCCACTGGTCTCTTAACTCATCCAAAGGATTTAAGCGGGTCAGAGAAACATAATTTCCTTCAGCAGAACCCATGCTGCCTGTCCCTTATCCTATGGAAAAGCCTAAATATAGACTCTAAAAGTCCTCGCAGCTGGGAATGTGAATGTAGCCAGCCAGCTTTGAAGCTGCCTGGGACTCGTGCAGTTCCCAGATGAAGGGCTGGCTGGCTCTGTCAAAGGAAGGGAAAGTCTTTCAAAGATGCTTGGAGATAGAAGGAAAGATGTCAGTGGCCCACAGACTCTCCTTTTCCTTCTATTTTTCTCAGAGTTGTTTTATCCTCCTCAGCTCCTCGTGCTGAGGAGGAGCCAGGCAGCTCTGTGGGCTGCATTCACCTGGGAAAGAAATAGGGAAAGGGCCTGGAGTCCAAAGGGAGCCAGCTAAAGTATCATGGAAGTGAAGGGCCTGGGGACCTGAGCACCGGGAGGTCCAAGGGTGGGGTTTTTACCCAGCTGAGGTTTGAAGAGAGAACAAAACCCTGACCCACTGCTGCTCCAAGGGTTGCTTTGGGGGGATCAGCCACCCTCTGAGCATCCCGTGGTTCCCTCTCATTGCTCTGGAAGGATTCCAGATGTTTTGCTAATTCAGTTGTCCACAGGCTGCCTGTGCTGCCTTGCCAGGGATCCCTCAGAGGCCACTGCTGTGTGGCAGCCTGGCCTAAGCAGTTGTGGATTAACTCGTGGACTCCTCCCTTGCTCCTGCCTGACTGTTCCAGCTTCCCTGTGCTTCCACTGCTGATAAGAGCAGCTTATCAGGAGCTGCCGAGCCTGCAGGGAACAGCTAAGACAGATATTATTGCATCCTCCGACCAGACAGTGACACATTGGCCCGGACACCATCCCTGGATTAAACCTTCTCCACCCAGAGCTCAGATGTCTCCAGGACCTGCCATCCATTTCCTTAATGCAGCTGCCTGGCAGTGAAATCCATGCCTGTGTCCATTAGGGAAATGCATCTCTTATGAGCACCAGGAACTCAGGCAGCCCTGGTAAATCTGTTTGATGGATTCACTCCAACCTCAACCCCTCTTCCCCGAGAAGTTACCTTTGGCCAGGCATTGGAGCTGTCAGGTGGTGAGGGATAACAACATTCTGGGACTGAAGGAGAGCAAAATGTCAGGGAAGGAGGCAGTGCTGGCTGCATCAGGCACAGGGCAGCCCTGGGAAAACAGCTCTTGTGCATCAAGGGCGGGGGAGCTTTGAGGCAGCAGGCTCCACACTGCTCTGGAAGCACTTTGGAGATGCTCACTAATGGAGATGATTGCCCTGAGGGGACATGGGAAGGCAGGAAAGCTAACAGCTCACATTTGCAGCTGTTGGAAGGCACTGGAACAAGTCCCAGGTTGGCTCTGAGTGAACCAGACCCGAAGGGCAGAGGCTGCCCCGAGCACAGGGGACGTGGCCAGACATCACCTCTGCACCGTGGGCCTGCCCCAGGGAATTCCAGCACTTTCAGCTGAGTCCTTTCACCCAGGGTCCTGCTTCCTCACTCTGTGGCAGGCAGCAGATGGACCTTGGAAGGGCTCCAGGACAGGGATAGAGCAGGCAAGTCTCGGCTTTGAGCTGCTCTCCAGGGAAGTCTCTCGTGCTTCCCGCTGGCTGTGAGGAGTCAGATGTTGGCAGTTGCCATTTCTTGCTGCAGGACAAGGTGAGAGGGAGTGAAGAGCCCTCCCCAGAGCTCCCCTGCATGCCCACATACCCAGGTGGAGGAAACAGAGAGGTCTGTACAGAGGGGGATGTCCTTGACTGATAATGCCTTCCAGAGCCTGGATTCTAGGAACCATCTCTGGGCTCTGCTGACAGCAGTTTCTCCTGTCTCAGGGCATAAATGATGACCCAGATCTTCACCACATTGTACCATGGTTGGCAGATGGGTGACATTCCCTCGGGCCCTGCTTGGAATGGGCCAGGATGCAGCAATTTCCACCCAAGTCACGCAGCTTTGTCCTATGTGGCCTCCCTCCCACTCCAAGCTGCTACCAGAGCTGGGATTTTTGTTGTTCCTTTTTTTTTCCCCCTCCACCTCCCTCCTCTTCTCTTAACCTTCCTTTGAGCTCTCACTTGCTTCCTCAGCACCTCAGTGTAATTGCTTGCAGTCTCCGAGGATCCTGGGGAGGATTTATGTAACACACCAGGCAGCAATTCCAGAGGCTGCTTTCGGATATAAGAACTTAACGCTACACCAGCCTTGGGGAAAATGAGCTGCAATCCTTGGCAGGGCTGTGCCATGCTTGCCAAAGGCTCTGGGGCAGCACAGGCACCTCTCAGCCTCCCTGATCCCTGCTTGGAGAGGAGGAAGAGCTGTCTTTAGGCGAGTGGCTCGCTCCTTCTGTGTGGTTTTATCCAGAGGCGGAGGCAGAGGCAGGCAGCAAACACTCAGCGTTGTGAGTAGTTTGGAGAGAGCAGAGATGGGGTTGTTCTTCTGACAGACCTGTGGTTATTTTTTTGGCACACAGCGTGGTTTGGCTGGGATTTCCTTCTCTCTGCTGCATTTCTGGTGTGGAAGGGCAAAAAAGACTCTTGGGTCTCTGTTACTTTCAACAGCATGAGGAGGGCATCGGGATTTTGGTGTCATTGGTTATAAATCAGTCTGGGCAGGGATGGGAGAGCGGTGTGATGCTTTGAAGAGGAAAAGGATTTCTTGTAAGGCTCTTAGAGCACCATGATCCCACAGCAGCACTCAGGTGCCCTGGTTTGAGGGCTGAGTTCTGCTGGTTGGACAGCTCAGGCTGTCTGGCAGGGGCAGAAGAACAGCTCTGTGCACCAGACACCCACAAGGAACCCCCCAAGCCAGCCCAGCCAGACCTGCCCTGCACCTGCTCTTCCTGTGTGAGTCTGACAGAGTTCTGGCCCCTGGAAGAACAATGTGTTTTCCAGAGAGCTGAAATTTTTCACTCCAGTTTTCCTTTAACTCGATTCTATCCTTTTTTTCCCCTTCAAAATCATATTTGCCTTAATCTTTTCCATTCAGGTTGCTGCTAGAAATAAAACTGGAGCAATCAAACTGAGTGTGGCACTCTGTCCACCCGTCAGTCTGTCTGCCCTCGCTCCCTCCCAGCTTTTGAGCTGATTTCAAGTGCTTTCAACACAGAATTAGAGACCTTAAAGCTCGGAGGTGCCAATGAGTGAGATGGAGAGATTGGGCTGAGCAGAGAAGAGCCATCGCCCTGATCAAGTCATTAGAGAAGCAGCATGAGACAGAGGCGCAGGAAACCAGGGACATCATTCAAGGGAACAATTTCTTCACTTCAAACTTGATGGTGTTGTGAGCTTTTTTCATGAGGAAAAGGAAGAGAAAAGACTTCCAAAGTTGTGCAACCTTCAAACTAAACCAAGCCTGGCACTGCTGGACAAACAGCCCCGCTCTGGCTGGCTGGGGAAGCCCTCACTGTCCTCACCATCCTCACTGCTGGTAGCTGCAGGGTCTGCCCTGCCTTTCCCAGGAGAATTCCTTCTCCAGGTCAGGCTCTGGCACAGCTGTCCAGGGCAGCAGTGGAGTCAAATCCCCAGAGGGATTTAACAGATGTGCAGATGTGGCACCTGAGGACGTGGCTCAGTGGTGGCCTTGGCAGCACTGGGGGAACGGTTGGATTTGATGACCTTGGAGTGCTTTTCCAGCCTTAACTCAAGGGTTCAATGATCCTGTGGCTACTCCTGACTGACCAACGTGGAGCCATAAAACGGTGCTGGCAGCAGGAATGAACCCAGGCTCCCCTGGCTTTGACATAAGAGCAGAACAAGCTCTGCCTGCCTGGTCCTGTGAGGGTGATTTTCACTGCTGCTTCCCACATCCTGACATTAATGTGGCTGCTCCAGCCAAGCCAAACCCTCCTAAACCCTCCTGTGCTTGTTATTCTAACAGCTCCAGGCCTCCTTTTCTTCTTCCACACCACAGCCTTTAAATTCCCACCTCCCCTCCACCAACAGCCACAGCCTGCCTGGAATCACCAGTGCTAATTCATCATTTCCAGCACCAAACCAGCATTTTGCTTTCTTGTCCTTCTTGTATCCATAAAGAATCGGGGCAGGAAACAACTCACAACAACAACAACAACAATAACCCAAAAAATCCCCGAGTAAATTACCATTGCAGCTGAGGTTTTACACGCACAGAAGTCAGGAAGTTCCAAGTTATGGTTCCCCCTGCAGCTGTAATTCTGGCACACTGCACATATATATTAAGACATTAAAGTTAGCCCCATAAACAGCCATACAAAATACTACAGGCTCACAGGGGGGCCGATCTACGATGGCCAGGGGAGCCATAATTCCTGCTGCCCTGACTCCTGTGCGTGAGTTTCTCCCTCAAAAAAGGAATAAGTCAGCTCTCATTCACTTGTAATTCACAGCTCGGGATGCTGATAGGGAAGGGAAGGGAAAAGAGGGATTGTTCCTTCTGCTTCTTCTTCATCTTATTCGAAAATTTTTTTCTTCCTCTTTTTTTTATTGCCCAGGCTGTTGTCTGGCTGCCTGCGATCAATGCTCTCCCTTTGTCTGACTCTGATATATCGGGAGGGATCTCAGATTTCTATTCCCAGCCTCTCTCTCTCCGTAGCTGATCCAGCTCCCCAGCAAGGCACAGGCAGGCAATAGATAAGGGATAGCCTTTGATTGAATTTACTTAATTTATACGGCCGATGGGACACAGGAGGAATATTAAAATACAAATTAGCAGCTTTATATTTCCCAGGCATTGAAATCTCCCCAGCAGATAATGAGCTGCTGGAAGCTTATCTGCCAATGGTCTCTCCCCAGCCACACCTATTCCCTTTCTCCCGAGATCCTGGAGTAAACACTGGGAAAGTTGAGAACTGGAGAGTTACAATTTGAGTCATTAAAGCGACAACAACTCAGGCCAGCAGTTTTAAACAGCTCTGACTCGCTGCGGGAGCTGTCTCTGCCCATTCAGCTGGCCCAGGGCTCCCATCCCACATACCCAAGTGAAGTTCCTTTATCCATAGAGCATTCATTTCCAAGTGGACATGAACTTTCATTATCCATAGGAGCATCCTGGCAGTCAGGGCAACACAGCAACCTTCCTCTAACCGGATAAAATCCTCATTTTGGGTGGGATATTTCATTCTGCTCTTCTCACAGATAAATCAGAGGCTTCTGTAATGCAGTGGTCATCTTTGGAAGTTGCAGGTGGGAGGGTGGAAAAGCAGCAGAGAAGCTGTGGGATGGGAAAGGTCCCCATGGACACGTTTTCCTGTGGAGCAGAGGTGGAGATGCAGGGATAGCAGCAGAGCAACCCTGCAGAAGCTCCTGCAATGTTACATTTTCTTGCAGTGGAGATTGTTAATTGGATCTGAACAAGAAATGTGCTCAGTAGGAAATGCCTCCAGGTAAACGAAACCAACAGATAAACTCAGCCTGGAGGTCTAACTGACCCTGATCTTAAACTAAGTTTAAAAAGACCCTTCCCAGACCAGGGTCTTGAACTCAAACAGAAGTGAGGAAATACTCTCTGATGGGATTCTCAGGAGATTTTGAAGCTGAGGCAATGAGCACCTGAATTCTGAGCACCCAGGGCAGCTGCTCCTCCTCCGGAGGCTCCCGGGACAATTCCCTTCCTTTGGCAGAAGGCATCGGTTACAGGAGGAGCTGATCTGCTGCACAGGGGATCAGGCACAGCCTGGCTGGGCTGCTGACGGAAGGGGAGGTGATATTCCCCACAAGCAGTGGATGCCTGAGAGCAGGGAGTATCCCTTCCTCCCCAGCTCCTCCCCACGCCAGGATCTGGGGCTGGAGCTGGGGAGGAGGAGTGGGCTCGGCGCATTCCCAGCAAGGCTGGCTCCGGAGCTGCCGCCTCGCAGGGAAGAGATGCAGACTGAGTGATGCTGACTGAGCCCGTCCGCTCTGGGAGACCCCTCCTGGCACACAAATGGCTCAGGCTCCTTCCTGGGTGAGAACTAAGGCACAGTTCTGCAGGAATATTCTGTTTTCCTCACTTTCCCACCAGAGAGCTGAAAAGTTGGGATGTGATTGAGACAAAGATTTCCCTCACCTTCCAGGCAGGAATTTACCTGCTTCCCACTGCCACCAAGTCCATCCTGGATGTTTTGGTGGAGACTTGATGTGGTTTCTGAGGGCACTACCACCTTTAATCCTGGTTTGGAGCAGAAGGATCTGGCTTTACCCAGTCCTGCTTGGCACAGGCGTGACTTTCCTCCCAACCTCCCAACTTTGATGAATACACTCCTTTCCCAGTGCCACAGAACAGCTGGATAACCAGGATGCTCTTTCTCCATTGAAGAGCAGTCTGATCCTCTGACTTTTCTTCCCATTAGAAAGTAAAATGACCGAGGGAGTGACAAAATTACACTGTCAAAAACAAGACAGTCACTTTGAAAATCAATAATCCCCCGAGGTGTTATTGTGAGTTAACAGGTCTCTCAGGCCCAAAGAACAGAGCTGGGATTAATGCTGGTCTTGCCACCTTCCCCACCAACATCCCCACCACTGCTACTCCTCAAGAAACTCTCTGACATGGAATTCCACTTAAAGCAGCACAAAGGATGAATTTTTCAGTTCGGTGACCAAATGAAAAATTGTTGAGAGAGATGAGAAAAAGAGAGAAAAGAAATATGCTACAGGCCATCCTACATGCTTTATGCAAGGCAAACCCAAAATACAATCTTTTTCGTTTGGCATGATTTGACAGTTACTGACTCCCACTCCTTTATTTCCACCCTGCTCTGATCCCATTTCTCAGGCTCTTCACGCTCATACCAGTGCATGTGGTGTGCCTGCTGCAGAAAATCAGCTTTTCCTGCTCTCTACACTACATAACACAGTGATAGGACAAGAGGACACGGCCTGAGGTTGTACCAGAGGAAACTGAGATTGGATACTAGGAAAAATGTCCTCACTAAAAGGTTTGTCAAGCCCTGGCACAGCTGCCCAGGGCAGCGGTGGGGTCACCGTGCCTGGAGGGATGGGGCAGATGTGTGGATGTGGCACTTGGGCATTTGGGGAATGGTTGGGCTCAATGATCTCAAAGGTCTTCTCCAGCCTAAAGGATTCGATGATTTGTTTGTTAAAAGGAGGAAAGGTGTCACCTCAGAATAAAACACTGGGTTTGTGCAATGCTGGCAAAAGCTGTTGAAGCCTTTGCTTCACTTTCCTGCCCCTGTCTGCCCCTCAGACAAAATCACTGCACTCCCTGAGCTGAACCCACACTGGGCCAGTCCACCCCATAGCTCTGAAAATGCCCTTTCCACCCAGAAGTGATTAACACCCAGCAAATGGCTGGTTTAAAGAGGGACAAAACATCTGGAAGGACTGGTGAACCTTCAGAGTTCTGGAGGTCCCCTCCAGATGTGTCCTTGGATTTTCCAGCAGTTATGGAAACACAACAGCTGGAGAGGGCAGGTTGGGAGTGAACCAGATCCGAGCTGCCTGGAATCCCCTTTGCATTTCTGGATGGCTCAAACCCCAACCCACACAGCTGGTGTCACTGCAGGGCCCTGCAGGTGTTTCAGGAGGTGACACTCAGCACTGGGAATATTAACCCCACTCCTGGGAATGGGCTTTTACCTGCTGGGACAGCAGTGGGGCTTCTCCTGATGAGCCCTGAGCCAGGACAGAGAGGGCAGGACTGGCCCAGGGCTCCTGTGTGGATGTTTTGGATGTGCAGCACAAACCCAAGGTCCTGAGCAGCTGTTGCCACTGAAACTCCTGCTGCATTTTTACAGAGTCCGAGTGTCAGAGCTGCCATCCTGCCCAAATCCAGGGCTGGGATAATGAGCTGCTGCCTAAATCCCACTTCAGAGGTGCACCAGTCACATTTTGCTCCAGGATATCCACACCAACCCTCAGCTTCCTGCATGGACTTTTCTGGCATGGAAAGCAAAGTGGGAAAATGAGGAAGGTAAAAAATGCAGAGGATTGTATTTCCTCAGTCACCACCAGGCAGCCGGGCAGGCAAGTCCCAAAATTAATGTTCCCTGTCCTTATCCACACCCCAGCCTGGCCTCACCAGGAAAATACCCAGGGATGAGAGATGGGGAACCAAAGTTTCTGCACCAGCTGCACGGATCTGTGATATCACAGCATCCAGGGACTCCGGGGCTGCAGGAAGGTCTGCATGAAATTACACATTAATCTCAATTTCTTCCCCATCTTGAGCAAAAAAAAAATGTCCAAAAGGGTCTTTCCTCCTCCCCCTGTGACCAAGGCAACAACCAGAGAACATCTCCTGCATTGGACTCCTTATTAGTTTAATTAGATGATTTTCTGCATGATTTATCCTGAACGCTGCAATTGCACAATCAAATCACAGATCAGTTGACAACTTCATTTAAAAAATTAGTGTTTAGCAGCTTTGTGAGCTCTAAAAGCTCTGAGGACATCTGTCAGCAGTGACCCCTTCCGATAGTGACAAACAGTGCCAGCCTGTGTCCCCACCTCCTGTTCTGCCTGCAAGCTGGCACGCTGGAGAAACCCTGGAGAACAAAAACACCCCCCAGTCCTGGGGTTTTTTTGGCATCTGCCAAAGCTGCCTGTGCTTGGCCTCCCCCCTCAGATGTCAGTCCCCAACTGTGAGAGAGTGTCAGGAGGGAACAGATCCTGCTGCTCCCAGGGGCTCTGTGTTCCCGATGGATTTGCAGCAGGCCCCTTGCGCTCCTGCTGAATTGTGTGGGAGTTGGTGCCCGCTGGGAAGCTGCCACCCCTGCTCAGAGTGGCACTAAAATTGGAGCCCCTGCACTCCCCTTTGGAGCTGTGCCCATCCCAGGACACGTGGGTGTGATGGAGGGAGGGATGCCCCAGATCGAGCGGCTGGAGAACCCAAAGCTGAGCACAGGAGCTCTCAGTGGTGGATCTCCCAAATCCCAGGCCTCCTGCAGGAGGTGTTGATCTGCAGGCTGGGTTTGGATGAGCTCAGCTCAGCGAGTCTGGAGTTCCCTTGTGCTTGGCAGGCTGGCAGGAATCACTCCCAGAACGGGGCAGGGCACTGCCCACTGATGGGGACAGTGGTGCCAACAGAGCCGATTGGGCAGATCCTGCAGGGACTGGTGGGAGAAGATGAGAGATTTATGGATCATCTCCTGCAGGTTTGGGGAGGAGGAAACATCCTGTGCCTTTGAGCAGGGAATGCACAAACTGTGCTTTTCCTCTAAAGAAACAGGAGCCAGACCCAGCTTCTCCTCCTGGCTCTGTCCTGTGGGTAGCCAAAGAGCCAGGCTCTCTAGCCTGGAGATCTCTGAGGGGGGATCTGATCCTTGAGGTGACCAAAGCCAAGGGGATCCTCTGAATCCTCCATGTTCAGGCTGAGGCAATGACACCCATCCTGAGGGATCCTTTCCAAGGGGACTGTCCAGCCTGGGTGACGCCACGATGACAACAAAGCATCTTTCCTGTAAAGAAATAGAAGCCAAACCCAGCTTCTCCTCCTGGCTGTATCTGGTGGTTACCCAAAGAGCCAGGCTCTCCAGGCTGGAGGGTGTGAGGGGTGGACATCTGAT
>JACBWW010000772.1:0-22252 GCA_020086605.1 Lanius collurio | reverse complement strand
CAGCGGGACCCTCCGCTCTTGTCCCCCCAGTCCTCCCCGAACTCCCCTGGTAACCCCGGTTTCCCCCGAACCGCTCGGTTCCCCCGGTCACCCCGTTCCCTCCAACTGCCCCCCGCCGCTTCCTCCCCGCCCGGTGCCCGCGACGTCCCCCCGCTTCTCCCCGGTGTCCCCTCCCGGTCCCCCGCCCCCGTCCCCTCCCTGTCCCCTCCCCGTCCCCCGCGGGTCTCGCTGGCCCCGCCTCCGTTGCCAGGGCGGAGCGTGGCGTTGCTAGGGGGCGTGTCTTCCTGAAGCGTACCCCTCGCGAGATTTTGCCATCCTCTCGCGGGATCTGCCCGTCCGTTGCCCGGAGACGGTGGTGCCGCCTGCCGCCGCCATGGTGAGAGCGGCACCGGGCCGGGATCGGGAGGAGAACCGGGGCCCGGGGGGAGAACCGGCGCTGCTGCTGAAGGGTCCCCTGCGGGCGGGGGAGGCCGCGCCCTGATGTCTGCGAGCCCCGTCCTGTCCCGGTCCACTCCCGGGGAGGGTACGGAGCCCCTCAGCGCCGTTCCCAGCAATGCGGCGAGGCGTTATTTTGGGTAGAGGTGTTTTGTTCCCAGGGGTTCATCACGGAGCTGTGGCAGCGCATGAGCCTCTTCCAGGCTTCTCCCGGGGCCCCCGCCTCCGTGTCGCCGTTGTTGCCCCGTCCCTGCCGTGAGAGCGGGGATGCTCCGGGGCCGGCACGGGGGCCCCGAGCAGCACAGTTTCCGCCTCACCCATTCACCTCTTGTGTTTGGCTTTTTGTCCGCAGGCACCCAAAAAGAAAGAGAAAGGGAAAGAGGGCAAAGGCCCTGCGGTGGTGGATGCCACGGCCCCGGAGAACATGAGCAGGGAGCAGGTGAGAGGTCCCGCAGGCCACCCCCGGGGCAGGAGGACGTTGCTCGTGTGAGAACAGCTCCGGGGACCCCTGCGAGGCGCCTGGCCTCAGCTCTGGGGACAACAGGTGCAGAGGGTGACAGGGACGAGCAGCTGGGGTTTGTGTTGCTGACGCCTGTCTGGGGCTGGGGAGGGGGGCTCTTGCTGTTCCTGGAAGGAGCAAGAACAAGCAGCCTCCTCATCTCCCCCCTGCTCTCCAGCCCTGTGTTCTGGGCACTGCTGAGGCCACATCTGGAATCCTGGGGCTCCTCATGACAAGAAAGGCACTGAGGGGCTGGAGCATGTCCAGAGAAAGGAATGAAGCTGGAGAAGGGTCCAGACTACAATGAGTGGCTGAAGGAGCTGGGAAGGGGGCTCACACTGGAGAAAAGGAGGCTCAGGGGGAACCTTCTCGCTCTCCACAACTCCCTACAGGAGGGGGCAGCCAGGGGGTTCGGGCTCTGCTCTGAAGGAACAAGGGACAGGACAAGAGGAAAAGGCCTCAAGTTGTGCCAGGGAAGGTTCAAGTCGGATATTGGGAAAATTTCTTCCTGGAAAGGGTTGTCCAGCCCTGGCTCAAGCTGCCCAGGGCAGTGATGTAGTCCCCATCCCTGGAGGGATTTAAGAGTCGTGTGGACATGGCACCTGGGGATGTGGGTTAGGGATAGTATTGGCAGTGCTGGAGGAAGAGTTAAACTTGATCTTAGAGGCTTTTCCAACCCAAAAAATTCCGTGAACCAGAAGTATCTTAAGCACCTAAGAATGGTGTTACTGGACACTGCAAGCCAGAACCCCATCCTGCGAGCAGTCAGATGAGGTTTTGTGACTCCTTTTCCAGAAGGTGCTGGGTTCAGTCAGGGACCTCCCTAGCTCCACATCAGTGACAACCACCATGTCCTGCCAGGTCTGGCATATGGAGTGTCCAAAGGCACCTGTCCGAGGCCTCCTTCCTCCTTTACCTGTCTCTTCCTCTTGGCTTGGCAGCTGCTGGAGCACATGGTGCGTCTCCGGGAGGAGCTGGACCGGGAGCGGCAGGAGCGGAACTCTTTCCAGCTGGAGTGTAACAAGATTCAGAGCTACTGGGAAATCACCCGCCGGGAGCTGGAGGAGAAGAAAGCAGAGCTGCGGAACCGGGACCGGGAGATGGAGGAGGCAGAGGAGCGGCACCAAGTGGAGATCAAGGTGGGGCTGAGGGGCTCCAGGTGAGCCTTGGGCAGCTCTGAGAAGGAGAAGAAGGGAAGAGGAGGAGGAAGAGCTGGGCATGATGTGCACAGGAATGGCTCACCAGCATCCCAATTGTGGGTGTCTCCTGCTGAGCCCCTCACCCGGTCTCTGGCTTGTCCTTAGGTGTACAAGCAGAAGGTGAAGCACCTGTTGCACGAGCAGCAGGAGAACCTGACAGAGCTGAAGGCAGAGGGTGTCCTGTCCCTGAGGCGAGCCCAGAAGGATCACTGGGACCAGGAGCAGGAGTTGTGGAAAGAGAAGCGCTCCTTGAACATAAAGCTGAAGGAGCAAGAGTTGGCCAATGAGGCAGCCATTACAAACCTCTGCCTGGTATGTCCCTGGCTGAGCTGGAGCCACCCATGAAGTGCCTCATCCCCAGGGTGGGAGTGGGATCTTGCCTCCCTGACTCTCTCTGTGGGGTGGGATTTCTGGTGCAGGAATGGGGATTCCTGGGTGACCTGTCTCCCACAGTGGGGAGCTGTGAGAGCATCTGGAGAACCTCCAACCCACTGTTTGCATCAACATGGGATCAGAATCCTTTCCTAAAGAGCAGGAGGGAATGCCTGGGGATGGGCTGGCTTGGGATTTGGTTGTTTCCTCCAACAGAGTTTCTTCCACACAGAAACATGAGGAGGAGATGGCCCGGTTGCGCAGCGACTTCGAGATGCAGACCAAAGGTCAGGGCATGAGGCAGATCCCATGGGAGCATGACAGGGAGAGCTGCTTCTGGCTCCCGAGCAGCACCTGAAGCAGATGGCAGCAAGTTCCCCCCAGTTCTGGCCATTTTTTCCTCTCTGTTCTGATCAGTTTCCCACCCCAGTGAGGAATCAGCAATGAGGCTGATCTCCCCTACCTGAGGTTCTGGCCAGTTTTCCCCACAAATTCCAGCTGATTTTCCTCCCTGGATCTGTCTAGTTTGCCCTCCTATTCTGGCTGGTTTTCCCTCCCAATTCCAGCTAATCCCACCCCACACAGTTTTGGCCAGTTTTCCCTCAGTTCTAGTTTTTTTTCTCCTCTCCCCATTTTGGTTGCTTTTCCTCCCCAGTTTCAGCCAGTTTTTTCCCAGCTCTGACCATTTTCCCCCCAGAGATGGAGGCCAAGTACACCAGGAAGATGCAGGCGCTGCGGGATGAGATGGACCTGCGGAGGAAGACAGAGCTCCATGAGCTGGAGGAGAGGAAGAACACCCAGATCAGCGAGCTGATGGGGAACCATGAGGGGGCTTTTGGTGCCATCAAGAACTACTACAATGATATCACTGCCAAGAACCTGACCCTCATCAACCTCCTGAAGGTATTGCCCGTCCCTGCCACCCCTCCACCCAGGGACTGCTCCTGCCAGGGTGTCAGCTGGATCTGGCAGTTCCCAGGTGTCAGTGTGGGTGCTGCTGGTGGCCTGTACACCAGCACATGAGTGGGGAGGGTGTCCTGAGAGGTTGGGCTGCTCCCAGGAGCCAGCACTTGTGTTCCCAAGAACAGGAGCAGGTGGAAGACCTGAAGAAGAGGGAGACTGTCTTGGAAAAGGAGAAGGCAGAAGTGCTGCTTCAGAACAAGGAGCTGACAGGGCCGCTGCAGGAGACCCAGGCGCTGGTGGATGAGCTGCAAAAGAAGTTGGTTCACTATTACAGGGACAAGGAGGCCCTGATGGTGAGTGGCCAGCCCTGTCCTTTCGTGGGCTCGTTCCTGAAGGGAAAACACTGACCTCTGCTACTTGATGTGCTGTCATTGCTGGGCAAAGCAAGTCCTGTTCTGCTTACTGTGTGTCTGTGGGATCTCAGATGGAGATCCACAGAGAGACTGGAAGGGACACCAACCCCACTGCAGGGGGGTTGGTGTGGGTGCTGCCTGGTTTTCTCTCTGCTGCTCACCCTCCTCCCTTCCCAGAACATATCCCCAGCACTTCCCAGACAATACTGCACTCCTTAACTCTCCCTTCCCATTCACAGCACTCCAAAGCCCATCTGAAAATCACCCAAAAGGAACTGAAGGACCTTCAGTGGGAACACGAGGTGCTGGAGCAGCGGTTCAGTAAGGTGAGACCTGCCAGCAGGGCTGGGCATACTCTTCCCTCTCCAAACCTTCGCCAAACCCTCTGCAGAGGACAGGGCGTGGGGCTTAGCAGAGCCTGTGCTTAGCCCAGGGCTTTCCAAAGCTAATCCAGAGTCGGGTGATAACCGCTGCTCCCAGCAAAGCAGCTCCCAGCTCCAGCCTCTCCCACGGTCAGCAGACAGGCCTGGCCTTGTCCTTTGCTAAGCAATCATGCACGCTCCAGCGGGGCCCCCGGGCTGCCGGGGCTGCATGGGGCAGAGCGGGGGGGAGGATTGTCACAGGCCCCTCCTTCTGCCGGTGTTACAGGGTCGCTCCCTTTCCTTGTGCCGAGGTGGCTTGGGAAGAGCCCTGCAGAGCTAGTTCTCCCCCCCACTAACCCAGATAAATCTGTTGAGGCAGGAGAGAGCTTATTTGCAATTCGTAGAAATCCCCAGGAATATGAACATTGATCCGAGGCCTCATTAACAATCCATCATTAAGACAGCGCCAGATTCGGAGCGTTCAGAAATAGGCTTTGGAGGAGAGACTGTGTCCTAATTAGGACACTTATTAACTAGCTGTGAGCCAGGGACTGCTGCCAGCTGTGGGGTTGAGAGCAGAGACCCCCATGTGCCAGGGGGCCCTCGCTGGGGTCTGAATTAGTGCTGCAGGGAGCCTATTGGGGCATTCCGTGCCTGGAGGGGAAGAGGAGGAGGAGGGAGAAGCGCAGGTGCTGCGCCATGGAGGGAGGGAGAGAGGGAGGGAAGAAGGGAGGGAGGGAAGCTGTGCCGCAGCACCTGCCTTCCCTGTGGGCTGCAGGTGCCGTGGGGAATGGCCAGGCTGAGCTGCTGGACCAGTTTTCTGCTCTGTTTGTGCTCCACACCATTATGCAGACCCCAGTCAGCATTGTGCAGGCCCCCGTGTCCCCTGGGGTCCTGAGGGTGGTGTGACACTGCGCTGTCTCTCAGAGCAGGTTCAGGCAGAGCGAGATGAGCTCTATCAGAAGTTCACCAGAGCCATTAACGAGGTGCAGCAAAAAACGGGGTTCAAGAACCTGCTCCTGGAGCGGAAGTTGCATGGACTCCTCAGCCTCCTGGAGCAGAAGGAGGTGGAGCTCAGCGAGGTCATTGCAGCCTCCAACCTCAGCCCCAGTGCTCTCTCCTTGGTCACGCACAAGCTGGAGGTACTGGGTTCCAGTGAGGGCTGGATTTGGAGGGCAGAGCCTACTGTGGGGTGCCTGCTGCCCCTGAATGCACCAGTCCCCATCCTGCATGGCTGTAGGTGGCAAGTCACTCATTCCTGGCACTCCCAGGGCCACATGCACTGCCACAGGGCACTTGGCTCTGCCTTGAGAGTGAAGTGTGTGGGTGTCAGAGTTTGGCACTGATCTGTCCCTCAGGTGGGGCCTATTTTGAGGAGCATGGCTGCAGGCTCCATGGCACTGCCAGCACCCTGTGCTGCCCCACAGCCGGCTGCCAGTGGGTCCAGTGACACCCAGGGGCTCTATGCAAGGGGGGTGTCACACCTGGTGAGCTTTGCCTGGCCATGGGGACAGTGCAGACGGGATCCTGGGGCTCTGCGGTGCCTGCCGTGCTAAAAATACCTTTGCAGAGAGCCTGGAGACCCACATTCCTGCAGCCTGCTGCAGCTGGAGCCACGGAGCAGTGCTTGCTGTGGGTTGGGCACAGACACAGAGAACGAGGGCTCCACCACCTGGTGCCCTCCTGCTTGTCCCCACACAGATCCCTGCTGCAGGGGGGTCAGGGAAGCTCTGGGACGTGTACCAGGCCTATGGGACAGGCAGCAAATGTGTCACCTCCCAGCAGGTGGAAGGAAAACACATTCCTAAGATGGCATCACTGGCGTCGAGCTCTCCTGCAGCTGCTGGGGTCCCTGAATTCCTCCTCTCAGCTGCCTCGGGGAGCCTGGCTCCCTGTAATTCCCGCGGTGCCGCGGCGGCAGGCCGGTGCTGCTGGAGCAGGTGCTGCCAGCACTCCCCGGCAGTGGGGCAGACCAGGATGGTTGTGCTGTTCATCCAGGAGCTCCCTGTCCCTGCCCGGGGCTGGCTGTCCCTGGCAGTGCCACTCAGAGGGGGCAGGGTGGTGGCCACCTGCCAGGCCGTGCTGCCAGCCGCTCTGCTCGCGCTGCAGCTCCTCCGTGTGCCCTGCCACGCCACACCCGCCTGCAGCAGGGTGCCCAGGGTGCCCAGGGCTGGGCAGCGCGGCCTCATCCCAATCTCCCCTTGCAGGATGTGCTCACTTCCAAAAATGCCACCATCCAGGACCTGCAGCTCCAGCTGGCCCGAGTCTGCAAGGTAAGGGTGGGGAGAAATCCTGGAGGGGTTTAAGAGCTGTGTGGATGTGGCACTTGGGGACATGGGTTAGTGCTGGCCTTGGCACTGCTGGGGGAACAGTTGCACTCGATGATCTTAGAGGCATTCCCAACCCAAGCGATTCTGTGCTTCCATGGCTGTGGCTTGGGGGTTGGAAATGGGACTGGGGGGTGCAGGGAGCCCTCCTCTGCTGACAGAGGGGCTGACAGGGACCCTTCCCTCCCAGGCACACAACGACATGCTGCAGACCTTCGAGGCAAAGCTAACAGCCTTTGGCATCCCCTTGGACAACCTGGGTTTCCAGCCACTGTCCTTCCCAGGGCAGGAGCTGGGGCAGGGCCCTGCTGGACTCGTTGCAGTGCCCACCTGATGCCGGCAGCACTGAGGGGCCCACTAGTACACTGGAAGTGGGGCTGTGCCCTGTTCCTCCTCCATGCCATTAAACAGACCCCAGTTAGCATCTTTAGGACCCTCTCCTCCCAAGGGGGACCACTGGCATCCAGAAGGGCTCTTGGCATCCCACCCACTCCACCAGGCTGCCCCCTGGGGCTCCCTCTGCCCCCACAAGCGGACGGTGATTTTTTGAGACAAACGTTGCTGTTTGGAGCTTTTAATGGCATCAGTGGCATCATTCCTGCGTCTCCAGGGGAAGGCTGTGCCCTTCTAACTGCCCCGGTACGTTGTGTAGGAGTAGGGGCTGATCAGCAGTGGCACATGGAGCTTCTGTGCTGGGTCAGTGATGATGAAGACGACCTGAGGGAGAGCGAGGAGACAGCAATGGGAATCCCCTTCCCATAGTGGGGCCCTGGTAGGTGCAGCCCCTTGAGCTTGGCTCCAGCCCCCAGGCTTGCTGTCCCCATCTCCCCAACACTCCATACCTCCACGAAGGGGTAGAAGCTGGTGTGCCCCAGCCCCTGCCAGTACTCAGCTGTCTCAAAGTGCAGCTTGTAGGTGCCGGCCTTGGCCTGTCCCGGTGCCAAGAGGGGCTGGCAGCGCCCGTCCGCGTCTGTGTGCCTGAAACCAGACCAAGCCAGTCCTGCTGTACCCTGAAATGCAGCCCTGCCCTACCCCCAGAACCTTCCCTGGCCTTACCCCCAAGCACCAGCCCTGCCACCAGCAAACCCCAGGCTGGGCAACCAGTTGTGCCAAGAGCCTTTGGCCAAGCTCACAGAGCACTGGCAGCAGCGTCCCTGCCCCATTCCAATGCCACCAGCTGTCCTACCTGTGTGCCAGCTCCATCCACTGAGGCCCTGGCTCCTGCAGCTGGGCCAGGCGGACGACAAGGCCAGCTGCCGGCAGCCCTGTGGCCGTGTTCAGCACATGGGTGGTCAGGGTGCCGTTTCCCACCTCAGACATGCCGTCAGTCTGTGGCAGAGAGGGAAGCAGGGCTGGGACCTGTCCTGGCAGCACCATCTGCCTCCACCTTGATTGTGCTGCAGCTGAGCCCCCACACCTCGCTCTTTCCCAGAGCTGGGATACGGAAACCCACGTCCTTCCCGTGCTACGGTGCTCAGCCCCAGGCACCACAGCCAGTGTGTGTGGGTGCCAGCTGGTTCCCACCAGGCTCTGTGCTTACGGCAGCACCGCGCTCCCTGCTTGCCTGCCTGTCCTGCTGGGCCTCGGCACGGCGGCAGCAGCTGGCCTGGACCCAGTGAGGGACCAGCCCTGTCCCAGCGGCCCCATGCCTGCCTACGGTGTCACGTGCGGGTGGACACTGACCCTGCCCAGCTCTCTGGAGCTGTCTGGCGTCAAGGTCAGCACTGCTGGGGGCAGCCAGGCCCCTTCTTCTCCTGGAGCTCCCAGGCTGGGGTGGGAGCATGGCTCGGGACTGCATCCCAGAAGCTGGCAGGACCAGGCAGCCTCCCTGGAGCAGGACCAGCTCCCACTGCCAGTGTGACACCAGCACTGGCTGACGCGGGGGTGCCGCAGAGCTTACCTGGCTGTCCTCTGTCCCACTCGGCCAGGGACCTGCGGCTGGTGACACTGCACAAAACGCCATCCCAGGCCCCAGCCTCCCTTCCTGGCGCCAGGGCCTCTCCCCGTGGAGCTGGCGCGGCTGGATGCCGCTATCCTGGCACAGGGCTCCCGCAGAACCGGGTGCTCCTCCCCGGCTGGGCCGAGCCGGCACGGGCGGCTTCCCGCTGGGAGCTGCGCCCAGGAACCCCACTGGCACCCAGACTCCGGCAGCGCCGTGGCCCTGAGGCTGGTGGCCCTGAGCCCGGTGGGAAGTTGGGGCACCGGGCCAGGAGGAGCCACAACACAGCTGCCATCCCAGTCTCACCTCCCACCATGGAAAGCACCTGGAGCGTGTCGATGCCGCAGCAGCCGGGCATGTGGGGCTGTCAGGAGCCAACATGGCTCCACCACAGCCTCGCCCTGTCCTTCTGCACTGCCAGGCCAGCGGGGAGGGGGCTCAATGTCTCACCTGCACCGTGATGCGGGCGGTGGTGGTGGCTCGCAGCCCGACTCCCCCCAAGTCAGCAGCCTGGATCTCCAGTGTGTATTCAGGGACCGCCTGTGGCAAGAGGCTGCGTCACCCACAAGTGGGGGATGAGCTCGGTGCGGGGCTGAGTCTGGGGCTCACCTCTGCCATCAGCACGGCCACGGAGACCAGCCCAGAGCTGCTGTCGATGGTGAACATCCCAGGCTGGGGCTCCTCCGGCACCTGGCTCAGGATGGAGTAGCTCACGACGCCATTGTTGGAGCTCACAGCGTCATCCGCGTCGGTGGCCAGCACCCGCAACACCGATGTGCCTGGAGCAGGTGGTTTTTGGTGTCCTGTCACACACACCCTAGTGCTGCCTGCCAGGTGGTGGCAGTGGTCCCACCTGCCTCAGCTCCCTCCAGCACAGAACCGTGGTAAACTGTCTGCGTGAAGACGGGCTGGTTGTCGTTCTGGTCAGTGACGGTGATGATGATCTCCATGGGATCCTCCACAGGCTTCCCGTTGGCTGACACGGCATGGGAGTAGAGCTGCAAGGGCACAGTCAGTGTGTGTGCAGCCCCCAGGACTGTCCTTGTCCCACCACAGACCCCCCCTCACTCACCACATATTTATCCTTCTCCTCCCGGTCCAGGGGTTTTGTCACCTCCAGCCACCCTGTCTCCCGCTCGATGATGAAGACACCCACGGGGATGGTGTCCGCTCCCTGTCCCGTGATGCTGTAGAAAACCTTCGTCTCCTTGTCCTTGTTGGATTTGATCTGGCAGCGAGGCAGGAAGAAGGGGGTGGAGACATGTCCTAGCACTCCAGGGATCCCCCTGGACCCTGCCTGGTCCCCACGGGCACATGTACCTGTGCCAGCTGCTTGGGGAAGGGTCCCTTGTCATTCTCGGGGCAGATGATGGGGGGGATGACCCAGTCCCTCTTCTGCCGCTGGAGGCCGTGTCCATGCTCCGGGAAGGTCAGCATGTCCTGGGGAAGGAGGGTGAGGCTGGAGGGTCATGCAGAGACACGGCTCTGCCCAGACCCTCTGGGGGGGGTGGCCATGCAACACCCCCGGCCCACTGCGATGGTCCCACCAGCAGGAGGAGGAGGACGATGAAGGTGCAGGGTGCCATGGCTGCGGCTGCACTGGCTGTTCCCCCAGGTGCCGGCTGGGAGCCTTCCCTGTTGCGTCAGTGGCCTTGGCCTGGAAAGCAGTACCGGCTTTGCAGCGCTGCCAGCCCCGGGGGGGGTCGGTAGGGGCCGTATGTGGGGACCCAGCACACGAGATGCTGTTCCGGGCTCGGAGGACGACGGAGCCCACGAACCCCCCGGGGCACTGTCCCTCGGTGGCCATGAGAAGCCCCATTCCAGTGGGGCTGGGGGGCACACACAGCCCTCTCCCCCCCCTCCGAGAGTTCCAGTGCACCCATAGGCGGCAGAGGGGGAGGAGGCAGCCGGGGGTGGCACAGAGGAACGGGGAGGGGGGCTATTTCTGCGGGGCGATGGTGGGAGGTGCTAGGATTAATGGGAACACCGGGAGGGACGCACAGGAGGACTATGGAGGTGCCTGGAGATACCGGGATGCCTGGGCGTGCCCACGGGGCTGCGCTGAGGGGCCGGGGGGCAGCGGCGGGGCTGGGGCACCGGGCGGCAGCATTGAGAGAGCGAGGGTGCCCAGCAGGGAGGGGGCGGTGCCCGCGGATTGCCGGCCATACCGGGGAGTGCCAGGGGGTTCCCCGGCGATACCGATGGCTACATACCGGGGAGGTGCCCGACGGGCACCTGGGGGTGGCCAGGGGTTAACGGGGGGTATCGCGGATTTCCGAGGGTTGCCAGGGGGTTCCAAAAGATTACCAGGAGGTGTCCCAGGGTTCCCGGGAGGAATTGCGGATTGACGGGAAGATTTCAGAGGGATGCCGGGTGTACCCGGAGGGTATTGAAGGTTCCAGTACTGGGCGGTGCCCGAGGGGTACCGGGCTGTGCCTGGATCTTGACGGGTGGGTGCCTGGGAGGTAAGATGGGGTACTGGGGATTGCCAGTGAGGTTCCAGGGGAATACCCGGGGTGTCCGGGTGGTATCAGGGGGTGCCGTTTTGTATCGAGGTTGCCGTTGGTTTCCAGAGGGGTACCGCGGTGCAACGGGGATTGCCGGGGGCGTTGTAGGGGGTAAACCCCCCGGTAGGAGGGTCCCAGGGATAATGGAGGTGTCCAGGGCCTTGCTGGGGGGTGCCTGGGGTGTGCTGGGGCCGCTCTCCGGGGCGGGGCGGTACCTGCGCGGCCGCCGCCTCACCTGGGGCGTTGCGGGGCGGGGCGGGACGGGGCGGGACGCGGCGGGCGGCGACCGGAGCGGCGGCGGCGGCGGCAGCAACGGACGGGCCATGCGGGAGCCGCGCTCCGGGCTCTGCCCGCTCTCCATCTTCATCCTCCTCCTCCTCTCTCCGCTCCTGCCGGCAGCCACCCCCTCCGCGGCCCCGCCGTGCGTCCTCCCGGGGCTGCGCCGCGGGCCGCTCCCCGCACTAGGTAACTCGCACCGTCGGGGCGCGGCGGCACCGGGACCCCCCGAACATCTCAGGGACGGGCTGGAGCCGGGACCGGGGCTCCGGGCACTGGGATCGGGATCGCTTGGCCCCCGATGTTGGAGCCGTTGTTTTTCGGGAGGACCTGGCAGTGCCCCGGCTGTGGGGCTGGCGGGGATACCCGAGTGTGGGGATGCGCCATGGGGCTGGCTGGGCTCCTGGGGTGTCGGGCTGTGCCTTCCCCCCGGGCTGTGGCGCTTGGCCTTGGGGCTGGCGGTGCCCCGTGGGGCTGGCGGTGCCCGTCTGGTCTCATTGAGCTGGTGGTGGCTGATGCCAGTGCTTTTGGCCCAGCCGTGGGGCGCCTACTGCGAGCAGGGCTGGGTGCCCGCAGGGTGGGTGGCCGGCGCCGGGCTGGCAATGGGGCTTGGTGCCCCAGGGCCACCCTTCTCCGGCCGTGGGATGCGGGGTCCGGCTGGCCCGAGGCTGGGCAGGGTCTTGCTGCTGCCAGCTCTTGGCCTGCTGCCGGCGCTTGGCCTGGGCCCGTTGCCCTCTTCGCTCAGCGGCTCCCGGGAGACAGGGGCTGCCCGGGAACGCGGCCGGAGCCAGCTCTCGTCTAATGGCCGCGGGAGCACTAAAAGCTCTCCTTGGCGGTAAGTGCCAGGGAGGGGCCTCGACCTCCGCCTGCTTTGGACACCACATCCCATTTCACTCCCGTTTCCATCAGCTGAGCCTGCCAGGACTGGAGCTAGGCGCTGCCAGGCCCCTGCTGTAGGCACAGGCTGGGGGCTGGCCATGCCACGGCGACCCCCCTCCGTGGGCAGCACATGGCCCCGGCACCGACCGTGCGGCTCCACCTTGGCACCCAGCGGGCACGGTGCCCTGTGGGCCCTCCATGGGGGGACCCCCGAGGACATGGTGGGGTACCCCCTGTGCCGCCCGCTCCTCCGGTGGGAACAGCAACCCGCGCCACGGCTGGGGAGTGGGACTGGGGGCTCCCCATGACAGGGGTTGGGGGCTTCCCCGGGCTCCTCGTGCCCCGCTTGGCAGGGTGACTGATGCTCTAGCCCCATTAATGTCCCTTAGTGCGGCCGTCGTGACTGGGAGGGGCCCTGGTACTGCCCTCGGGGCACGTTTGTTGCTCCCCACATGGCCCCACCGTCAACTCTGGGCTCGCTCCCTCCGGTGTGGAGCAGCCGTGGGGCACAGATCTCCCTGCCCCGTTCCACGCCTTCCGCAGCCCCCCCCAGCTCCGCTCCGCGTCCCGCCCTGGCCCGCTCGGCCGCCCGGAGCTGGCTCAGCTCCGCTAATCCCCTAATCCTTCCCCCGGGGGGGCGCGGAGCCGGGGCTGTGTCCAGCACGAGGGATGCAGCGTGGGAGGCGGGGGAGGGAGATTCAGTGCCCAGTGTTCTGGCCACGGGGGGTTGGGAGCCCCGAGGGGGGTGACACACCGGGAGGGGGCTGGGGCCGGGCTCTGCCCGCCCAGGAATTTCCCATCATTTGTGAAACAAAGCCGAAACTTCCACCGAAACTTCCACTGCGCTCCCGTACGGCGCCCGGTGTTCCCTGCCCCGCTCCTGGTGTCCCCTACCCCTCTTCTACCGTCCCCTGCCCCACTCCGCCTCGGGGCTCTGGGTGATCGCGGGGTTCTGGAGCTGGTGGTTGCGGCTCGGGGGTGTCGGGGGAGAGGTCCCCCCCCCATCCCCCCGACCCCTCACCCTCGCAGGGAGCTCCGGAGGCTGCGCGGGGCCGTACAGGACAGAGGAGCCCGATGTCGGGGTGCGGGAGGATGGGGGCCCCCTGCGGCTACCGGGGGTGGGCAGGGCGCTCGCCGTACCCCCCCGAGATGCTGGTTCCTCCCGGGATGCCGCTGGCCAGCCAGACCCTGCTCCAATTCCCGCAGAGAGCAGGCGCTCCTCCCAGGTAATGCTGCCCCACATATCCCCCACCTCCTGCTCCCACAGCCGGCTGTGCCCTCACTCACCCCCATCCCACAGGAGCTGCCCAGGGCTCACGCTGCTCTCAGGAGGCAGAAAAGGGACTGGGTGATCCCCCCCATCAAGGTCCCTGAAAATGAGAGAGGCCCCTTCCCCAAAAAGCTGGTTCAGGTATGAGGCTGGGGGGGTCTGGGTGTGGAGGTGAGTGCTGAGGGTGCATTCCCACTGCATCGGGGCAGGGTGTGATGGGGTGGGGGATACTGACCCATCTCCTTGGTCTGTGTGTCCTCCCAGATCAAATCCAACCGGGACAGAGACACCAAGATCTTCTACAGCATCACAGGGCAGGGAGCGGATGCCCCCCCTGAGGGGGTCTTCACCATTGAGAAGGAGTCAGGCTGGATGAAGGTGACACAGCCTCTGGACCGTGAGCACATCGACAAATACCACGTAGGTCCTTGCCAGGGGACACCGCAGGGGATGTTGGGGTGCTCTGCCAGGCCCCCCCACTAACACCCCACCCCTCAGCTCTTCTCCCACGCCGTGTCTGAGAACGGGAAGCCAGTGGAGGAGCCGATGGAGATCATCGTGACAGTGACAGACCAGAATGACAACAAGCCCCAGTTCACACAGGAAGTGTTCAGGGGCTCTGTGCCAGAGGGAGCTCTGCCGGGTAGGACCCCGTGCCACGGGGAAGCTCTGCATCCCACCTGCCATGTTCCTTGGGCACAGCCTTGGCACCGTCCCCCACAGCAACCCACTTACCCAGACATCCACATCCCCAGGCACCTCCGTCATGCAGGTGACAGCCACAGATGCAGATGATGCAGTGGAGACCTACAATGGTGTCATCGCCTACTCCATCCTCAGCCAGGAGCCACGGGAGCCCCATCCCCAAATGTTCACCATCAATCGTGCCACTGGCACCCTCAGCGTGATTGCCAGTGGCCTCGACCGGGAGGTGGGTTGCACTATGGGACAGGGGTCCCAGCCCCAAGCGGGGGCTGACAGGGTGTCTGTCTGTCTGTCCACAACAGCGTGTGCGGGAGTACACACTGACCGTGCAGGCGGCTGACCTGGATGGTGAGGGACTGACCACCACAGCGCTGGCTGTCATTGAGATCGCTGATGTCAATGACAATGCCCCCGAGTTTGACCCCAAAACGGTAACGTGGGCCCCCTGCTGGGTGTGACCCTCCCTGGTGCCCGCTGGGCCGTGGTGCTGATGGTGCCCCTGACCTGCAGTACGAGGCGGCCGTGCCAGAGAACGTGGCCGGGCGGGAGGTGGCCCGGCTGGCTGTCACCGACCTGGACGAGCCCGGCACACCGGCGTGGCGAGCTGTCTACTCCATCCTGCGCGGCAGTGACGGGGGTGCCTTTGCCATCACCACCGACCCTGCCACCAACGAGGGCATCCTCCGCACTGCCAAGGTCTGTGTCACCCCCGTGTCACCCCATCACTACCCGCAGTGGGGTCCTGCCTGTCCCACTCTCACACTGCCCATGTCTCCCCCTCTCCCAGGGTCTGGACTATGAGGCCAAGCAGCAGTTCGTGCTCCACGTGGCAGTGGCCAACGAGGTCCCCTTCGTCGTGAAGCTGCCGATGGCCACTGCTACGGTGACAGTCACTGTGGAGGATGTGAACGAGGCCCCGGTGTTCGTGCCGCCGGTGCAGCTGGCCACGGTGTCAGAAGATGTGCCTCCAGGGCAGACCCTCACCGCCTGCACGGCCCAGGACCCTGACAAGGCGCAGGGCCAGAGGATCAAGTGAGCAGGGACAGGGTTGGAGTGGAGGTTTGGTGGGGGGTCTCCGCTGCCCCTCTCTGCAGCACCAGCTCCCCTGTGCCCCCAGGTACCTGGTGGGGCACGACCCGGCAGGCTGGCTGGCTGTGCACCCCGAGAATGGCCTGGTGACTGCGCGGGACCACCTGGACCGCGAGTCCCCATTTGTCAAGAACAGCACCTACATGGCCGTGCTGCTGGCTGTGGATGATGGTGAGGGACATGAAAGGGCCCTTGTTCCCCCTCCCACGTGAGAAGCATGTGCTGCCATCACCAGGAAACACATCCCAGCTCCAGCATGGAGCAGTGCAGGGGCTGCCTGGCCCCACCCCTGCCCCGTGAGGATCCTGGGTTTGGGACTCCCCCCTCCAGCATCACTGCTCACTGTACCCACCCTTGCCTAGAGAGTCTCTGTCCCTGAGAAAGTCTTGGTTTTGAGCCTCTCCTTGTCCCCATGCCTGCTCAGTCACCCATGTCCCCATGAGAGTCCTGGTTTTGTGGTCCGTGCTCCAGAATTGTCCCCACCAGGCTCACCGCCGGCCACGGGCACGGGCACACTGCTCCTCACCCTGCTCGACGTGAACGACAATGGCCCTGAGGCTGAGCCACGGGACATCACCGTCTGCCAGCGCAGCCCCCAGCCCCAGCTCCTCACCGTCACTGACCGGGACCTGCCCCCCAACACCGGCCCCTTCCGTGCCGAGCTCACCCACGGCTCGGAGGACAGCTGGGCTGTGGAGGTGGGGGACACAGGTATTGCAGTGGGGCTGAAGATAATGTGAGGGTTTCTCAGCAGAGGCAGCTGTGCCATGGCTGCATTCCTGGTGCATCTCCCTCGAGCCCCCATCTCCCACAGGTGACACAGTGACACTGCAGCTGGTGGCACCGCTGGAGCCGGACACCTACAGCGTGTACCTGCGGCTGCTGGACCAGCCGGGCAGAGCCCAAGTGACCATTATCACTGCACGGGTCTGCGCCTGCGAGGGGCTGGCACAGGGCTGTCCCCAAAGACCCCAGCCTGTCACTGCCCTGCCTTTTGTCCTTGCCACCCTGGGCGCGCTGCTGGCCCTGCTGCGTGAGTGGGGATCCTAGGGGTCCTGGGGCTGTGGGGACACCCCTGTCCTGGGCACAGTTGGGGACACATGTCCCCGCTGATGGCACTCTTCCCCTCAGTCATCCTGCTGCTGTTGTTGCTCTTCATGAGGAGGAGGAAGGTGACAAAGGAACCGCTGCTGCTGCCCGAGGATGACACAAGGGACAACATCTTCTACTACGGGGAGGAGGGTGGAGGCGAGGAGGACCAGGTGGGTGTGGGGGTCAGGGGGCTGGTGACAGCGTGGGCAGCCTGACTCTGCCCCTCTCCATGTGTGTGTGTCCCCAGAACTATGACCTGCGGCAGCTGCACCGGGGGCTGGACGCCCGGCCCGAGGTGATCCGCAATGACGTGGCCCCCACCCTCCTGCCAGCCCCTCAGTACCGGCCCCGCCCCGCCAACCCTGATGACATCGGCACCTTCATCGAGGAGGTGAGTCCTGACCTGAAGAGTCTCGGGGGTGACAGCACAGGGGACACAGGCACCAACCCCTCTGTTCCCCCAGAACCTGAAGGCGGCCGACACAGACCCCACGGCCCCCCCCTATGACTCGCTGCTGGTGTTTGACTACGAGGGCAGTGGCTCGGAGGCCACCTCGCTCAGCTCCCTCAACTCCTCCGCCTCCGACGGTGACCAGGACTACGACTACCTCAACGACTGGGGCGGCCGCTTCCGCAAGCTGGCCGAGCTCTACGGCGGCGGCGAGGAGGACGATTAGGGACCCCCGGCCCGCTGCCCCTGCCTTATTGCTGCTTTTGTGCCTTGGGGGTTCCCCCCACCATGCCCCTCCACCCCGGCGCAGCCCCCTCACCTCCTCGCCTGCGTTTTTGTGGTTATTACATATTTTTTAAGGTATGGAATGACAGCGTGTGATGCTGTGGACGAGGGGATGGGAGCTGGGTCAGTTTTAATAAAGGATTTGGTTTTTTTAGATGCTCCAGGCTCTGTGTCACTTTGTGCCCTGGAGGTTGGCGCTGCCCCCAGCCCTGCAGTGACTCCTCCCCAGCCCTGTCCCCCCTTGTCCACCCTACTGTGGAACCTATGGCACAGCTGCAGTGTTGCCCATGCAGGGGCAGTGCCCATGCCCTCCCCGGGGTGTCCTTGTTCCCAAGGGGTGCTGATGGGCATGGGCAGGGCACTGACCCCCAGTCTCTCCTCCATGGGGTGACACTGGTGGCATTGGGTATTCCTGGTGCTAAATCACTTTGGGCCTGGGCAGCTGGAGCCCTGCAGCCCCCAGGCTGCCACCCCAAGCCCCTGAGATGACCACGGGTGCTAGCATGGGTGGGCATGGCAGCCTCTGGCCCCAGCAGGACCCCGAGCTCTGGGGGTCTCTCACTGACTCCAGGATCAGCTCCTGACAGGTGCAGGATGGGGGCAGCTGATGTTACTGGGGGCTCCCTTTCCATGGTGTCACCCCCAGCTGTACAGTGCTTTGGGACAAAGGGGTGTGGGGGAAGCCAGGGCCTGCAGCATCCTAAGGGGCTCTTCCGGCCCAGGGGGTCCCTGGGTACGATGTTTGCCCCCCCTGCAGAGCCGGGACCTGTGGGGCTGTGGTGTGGGGACACACTGGGGTACTCCTGGCTCCTGTCAACCACCAACTCCCGCTGCTCCCACAGCCCTCGACGGGAGAGGCAAAGCAAGCCCGGGGGCTCTGTGGCTGCGGCTGGGCATATCAGGGGCACGGGAGTACCCGGGACGGGCAGAGCACCAGGGATGTTGGGTGTAGGGGGGACTGGTGGGGGGCTGGGGGTACCGGGGGCTGAAGCCGTAACGGGGGTGCCACGGTAACAGGGACCGCGGGAGAAGTAGCACAGCAGCACCGTGGAGGGTACCGGGATCCCGGGCGTAGGGGGTACCGGGAATACCGGGGTCCCGGGCGCGGGCGGGGCGGGACCGCCTCCGGTCGGGGCGGGACGGGGCGTTTCCCGGCGGGGTCGACACCTGCAGGGCGGGATCGGGAGGGGACCGGACGCACCTGCGACTCCGTGGCAGCAGCTCTCGATCCCTCCGGCACCAACTGGCACCGGCACCGGCCATGGGGCGGCGGGCGGGCTGCTCGGTTCCGCTCTGCCTCCTCTTGTTCCTGCTCCAGGTGAGCCACGGAATGGGGCGGCAGGACCCTGCCCGGGGCAGCAGGACCCTGCTCGGGACCCTGCCCGGTGCTAACGTCTCTCTCCGGGCAGAGCGGGCAGTGGCTGTGCCAGCGGGCAGCGTCGTGCCAGCCCGGCTTCACCGCCGAGACCTTCACTCTGACGGTGCCGCGGGACAGCGTGGCGGCAGGACGGGCACTGGGACGAGGTAAGGGCACAGGGACAAGTGGGTATGGAGGACAGGGTGGCTGCGAGGACGGGGACGGGACTATGGGTACAGGGGGGTTTTGGGACAGGGCTAGGCAAAGGAGGACATAAAGCCATGGCTCCGTGCCCGAGTGGTGCTAGCACGGCCATGGGGCCAGGGCCACGGGGACAGTGCTGTGGCAGTGGGAATGGTGTCCCTGGGGTGGTGCCATGGCGGTGGGAACAGGCTTACAGTGGTGGCAGGAGGCCCAGGGGACAGAACCGTGGTGGTGTGTCCACATGCAGCGGTGGGGCCACACTGAGGGCCCCGGTGGTCCCAGTGCGGGCACCAGTGGTCCTGGCAGGGCAGGAGGGCGTTGTGGCGCGGGGGCAGCGGGAGCCGCTCCCCGGGGTGCGCCGGCGCGGGCGGCGCTGACTCAGGCACCGCAGACCTGTTGGGGCCGGCAGGTTGGGGTGTGGGGCGCGCAGGCGCCTGCCCTGCCCCAAGCCTCACCTGGCACCCAGGGTTCACCAGGGCGAGCCCCCCTTTGGACCCACAGTGTAGGCCCCAGGGCAGCGCTTGGCATGGGGACGGGCACCACGATGAGTCCCTAGGCTTTTGGGGACATTGGTGTCCCACTATGTTGGCACCAAAGCCCTGTTTTAGTGTGACAAAGGGGCACTTTAGTGTGACAAACTGTGACCTGTGTGCTGGACATCTGCTGCCACTCTGGGGGCCCTAAAAAGGACTCTGTGGGCTCTGGGGCTGTGCAGTGGCCATTACCATCTGCACCAGTTCATGGCTGAGAGTGGTGCTGGCACTGTGGTGTGTGTGCCAGGGTGGCTGGGAAGGGACAGAGCCAAGGGGTACTGAGCACCCAGTGCCTCACCAGGGGCTCCCAAACATCCTCAGCTCCGTAACGGCTTCGCCTGGGAGAGCCGGGAATCGGACCCTGCCTCATACCCCAGGAATTGTGTTTGTTTGCTTTCTGGTTGATCATTAACGTGCAGAAGCCAACGTCCATCAGGGCTGGGCCTGATACCAGGGTGACAGGCAGCCCTGTGACTTCCCTGCAGCACTGGGACCTGCTGGAAATCCTCTGTCCTGGCACCAGCACTTTCAGTTTTGGGTTCCGGGCACAGTCAAGGCGTGGGAGGAAGTAAGGGGCCATCTGCCCTTGAGGCCTGTGTGGCACCCAGTGATTCACAGCTGTGCCATGGCAATGCCAGCCATGGGGTGGCCGAGCCTGGTGGGTGCCAGGCCATGCTGGGCCACAGAGTACCTCAAAGCTCGCGGCCAGGCTGACGAGCCGGCCTGTAATTAGCTTGATGAATTGAATGCGGTGTTTTCCCTGCAACAGGCCCAGACAGGCCCCGCGCGGCGCCGGGGTGGTGAACAGCAACACCTGCGCGGGGGCTGCGGCACCACCAGGGCTCTGCTCCGTGGGTTGGGGGGCTCTGGGATAGTGGGGACATGTTTGGGGCTGGGATAGTCCCCATCAGCTCCGGGTGGAGAAACCTTGAGAGTCTGAAGTCACAGCGAAACTCGGGTGACGTCAGTGGGATGTGTCACCCACAGCACCTTCACCCTGGGGTGAGCCCCCTGCCCTGACACTGCAACGCGTGGGGTGGCACTGCAGGGATGGTGACACCCTGCTCTGCCTGTGCTCAGCCCCACTGAGACCTCACAGGACATGAGGTGGCTTTGGGGGGCTGCCCTGTTCCCCTGTGTGGGGTCTCAGCCCCACACCCTGTTTGACATCCTGGTCATACCAGAGTCTGGTTGTCCCAGTGCCCTGTAGGTGGTGAGGGGGGACTGGAAGTGGGGGGAACCCCCTGTGGGACTCTGAGCTCTCCTTTTCTCCCACCCCCATCATTCCCAGGAGAGGGCTCCCCCCTCCCCAGCTTCCAGCCTCGGGGAGAGGAGGGCTGGGGACAGCCCTCCTTCAGCCAAGCTGGAAAAACAGGTTGTGCATGGCCAGGTGGAAAGGGGGGGAGTTGGAAGGGGGGAGAGCAGGAAAGGGGGAGCGAACTCTGAGCGCCCTCACTGAAACCAGTGCGGGCTGAGCACCGAGCACTCATTGCACCCAGTGTGGGGCTGGGGGCTTAGCGCTGCCCCTCGCTGCTCCCACCGGGCCCCGGGCCAGGGCCGAGCTGTGCGCCCGCGGCTGCCGCTTCCCGCCTGCCCCGGCACGTTCCTGCCCAGCCGGCCCCACCGGCTCCCCAGCCCTGGCCGGGGGTCCCGCCGCGGGGCTGAGGGGGACTGGCATCGCGCCGGTGGCTCCTCCTGGGCCGGGTCGGGGGCACCGCGGTGGGCAGGGGGGCAGCGACCGCTCGCCCTCCATGGCACGGCCAGCCCGGATTCCTGAGCTGCCCGCGGGCTGACGTAACCCCCGGGCCCGCTCCGTGCGGCCGTGCCGATGCCTCCCGTACGCGCCCTGCCGAGGCGCGGGTCACGCCGGGGCGATGCTGGCAGTGCTGGCTCCGGAGCCGCGGTGCCGCTGGCTCCAACAGCCCTGTCCCAGACAAAGGGTGTTTGTTCGGGAGCTGCGGCCGCGCGGCCCGGCTCATGTGGTGCCGGCTGACCGCTGCCTCGGGGCGGCCCCGCTCTGCCGCGCCCAGCCGGGTGCCGAGCGGGTGACACCGGCACCGCGCCTGCCTGCTGCCCTGGGGTTGGGGGTCCCGGGGGTACCTGGGCAGGTGCCAGGGCACTGGGTGCCAGTGTAGGTGAGTGAGTGCTGCCCTTGTTTTTACTGGAAAAGCAGCTGGAGAAGCACAGTGGGGGTGACATGCCATGCCTGGGGACACACTGTGCCACAGGGATGCACCCATGCAGGGATGTGCTGTGCCCGGTGCCATGCCATACATGGTACTGAGGACAGGGACGTGCTGTGCCACTTGCTCCATTGGCACTGTCCAGCAGGCATCCCATGGCACAGCAGGTCCTGCCATGTCTCATCCTGGACCAAAGCCAGGGCAGGGATGGACTGGACCGTGTGTCATGCCAGAGTGGAATCCTGGCACGGCATGTGTCACTTTGTGTGGAGCATCCCCACCACTGCTGTGTCCCCACACCCCAAGCCACTGGGGTGTGGCTGTGCTGCGTGTGCCCATGTCCCCAGAACCTCCTGCCACTCGGTCCCTTGTCCCCAGTGAGCTTTGTGGACTGTGGTGAGTCGCACCGTGCCGCCTTCCTCCTGGACGACACGCGCTTCAAGGTGAGCAGAGATGGCATCGTCTCTGCCACCCGGCCCCTGCAGCTCCAGCGGCGGGAGATCACCTTCACTGTGCACACCTGGGACGCTGTAGGCAAGAAACATTCAGCCAAGGTGACCCTGCGCCGGCGGTGGCACCAGCACCGACACCATGAGCGGATGCAGCAGGTAAAGGACAGACCCACTCCCTGGGGTCACAGCAGCCCCTGTCCCTGGTGCAGAGGGCTCAGTAAGGTGCTGGTACTGAGCAGAGCCATTGTCCCAACAGGACACAGTACCTGATGTACTGATTTTCCCGGAGCATGGACATGGCCTCCGGCGGCAGAAGAGGGACTGGGTCATCCCCCCCATCAACTGCCCCGAGAATGAGCGGGGGCCCTTCCCTAAGAAGCTGGTGCAGGTACGTGTCCCCACAGGGACCAGGCAGGGTCCAGGGGGATCCCTGGAGTGCTGGGACATGTCTCCACCCCCTTCTTCCTGCCTCACTGCCAGATCAAATCCAACAAGGACAAGGAGACGAAGGTTTTCTACA